>CAAKHC010013213.1:14995-31445 GCA_901007825.1 Macroramphosus scolopax
TTATTACTCAGCATCACACAGTTTTAGCTTATAACTTTTTACAACCTGCTGAAATTAAATACAGAACTGACTCACGTCCAGATTTGTTCAAGAAACAGTGTGTTTGACCCAATTCTAGTGTACTAATTGGAAAACATCAGCTTCTAAATATTTATGTGACAAGGTGCTGAAACCCGAGGCCAATGAAAGATATATCTGCTCATGTAAAAAAGTGAGCTAATATGACCTCGAATTGGCACAATGTAGGTAACAGCTCTGTTTATAAGCAGCGTTCAGTTATGAGTGCGTACCTCCATCAGGCAGGTTGGCCCAGTAGATAACCCTGAAGCCCAGCAGGTTGCCGTTCAAAGCATCTTTGGGAGGGGTCAGCCAGGAGAGGGAGATGACCTCTGGTGATGAAGCTGTGGCCTGGACGTTCTCTGGAGGCCGACTGGGTACTGAGGAGGAAGAACCAGAAGAAAAAACATGAAAACAGTGGAAACTCTGCAGATACTGCAGGATTGATGGCATGTCAGTACCCTCAAATCACCACTAGGTGGTGATATACGCTCACATTCCTCTCTGGCATTAAACTATGATGTCTGCCTCTTCAGGCTTTGTTTGTTTTGGGAGAGAACACAGGAGTAAAGAGTCCAAATATAATATATCACATCACACAGCACTTAATACTGCCTTGTGTCACACACAGTTTCCATCTGTGCCCTAAAAGTGTCACTTTATCGGATAAGACTCTACATCGAAGTCTATCAGGTCTTCAGGAGCACTACAATCATATAAGAGTTTTATTTAAAACCATTCGTGTCTCCGGAAGGTTCTGCACCAAATATGATAAATTAATTGTATGACTACAATTAAGAAAAAGGGGTTTGATTTAGAAAGAGGTGGGGTTGCCAGACCTCTGTAGCTTCTGCTCTTCTCTTCTCGAAGCTAGCGGCTCAAGGCTACATTAGCTAAAAGCTAAAACTTGTGCTGTATCTGTTGACTATGTTGCATTGTGGGTACTGTAGGCACCAGGTTCTGACAAGGAAGAAGAATTAGTCAAATACAAAGGGAAAATTCCCGCTGAATTGATTTTAATCCTTTTTTAGTGAGTTAAAAATGATATGCTAGCAAAACTAAATACTCTAACATCTGAACTTTGCTGAGCTTTGAAAAAAAAAAAAAGCCAAATGTTTTGTTTCTTACCGTCCTCCAGCGTGGTGGCAGCGACCTCGGTGGAAGACGGCCCTGTCCCCGCGCTGTTGCTGGCTTGCACCACGACTCCATACTGGGTGAACTTCTTCAGGTTGTCCAGCACCAGACTCTCTGCGTTGTCCCCTGTCGTCTCCACGCTGATAACGCTGAACTGGTAGTTTCCACCTGAGCTGTACTCCCTGTAGCCCACCTGGTAGCCTCTGATGGCTCCATTCTGGAGGTGTTTCTTCGGTGCCTAGCAGACAAATAAGAGGGTTCACTTAAGACTGTGTGTGAGAGCCAAAGCAGCACACACAAGACTGCTGGTATCTGTTGTAAAACCTTGCATGAGAGCAACTGCTGTAAATGACACCTTGTAACATATTTATGTTGGTTGTCGTCTCCATTTTCTAAACTTTAAAGTTCTCCTGTTTTTCACTTAATACCTGACAGGTCTTATTCTCACGCATCTTGGGTTATACAATCACCAAAGAGAGCTCTGTATATGTTATTAAACCCCAATATGCATTATGGATGTATTCAGATATTTCTGGTCAATATGGAGATAGAGGTGTGCAGAGATGCCTGCCCCCCATACAGTGTAGAGATGAAGGCAAAAGCACCATTAACCTGGCTGAAGTAAAACCAAGTAAACTTTGTAGTATAGTTTGTGGATAGCAGTATAATCTTCCCAACCACTGTTTATTTGCCTGTGCCAATAACTTATTGAAAGATCCAAAGTTGGCACTGGATATGAGGCACCAAATACATCTGCCAACGTAATCCTCTATCCTGCCGCCCGACTGGAAGAAAATGTGAAGGTTTTTCCGTTGAGCCGCCTGCACAGTTTCTCATGTTACAATAATAAGTGAGCGAAGGTAGCAAAATCCATGACAAGTCGTTAATCCAAATGCATCTGAGACTCATTCAAACACCTGGTTTGAACTTCAATACACAAGTGTTGTACCAACAACATATTGAATCCCGTACTGTGCATATAACCAGGAAAATCTAAGAAAACTGAACCAGCAGAGGGAGAATAAAGATGGACAATGCCCACCAGCAGTGTGTCTACACACATGATAATTCTTCTGGGTGAAGAAATCGCCTGGGTGCACTCGCTGTTTGCCTGCAATATCCTTCCTATTCTTAATATAGAGGTAACACCTGGGAGTTGACCAGTTCAGCTCCACTCTTACACTCTACGTCCACTCTGAGTTGCAGGTTAAATGTTCAGTTGCTGGACTTGCTGACGTGCTGGAGGGAACTGAACTGTTTCATTTAAAGCAGCAGTTTTTCCACTCACAATCTGTATATCAATACAGTCGTCCCTGATTGTACATAGCTACATGCCCACTTTTCACAACATTGGAGTAACTTACCCTCCAGGAAACTCTGATGCTCTGAGAGGAGAGGGCTTCCAGCTGCACATCCTGGGGGGGTCCGTCCGGAGCTGAAGTCAGATCACCAAACATTTGTTTTAAAAAAGCAGTTTGCAAAGCAGCAGTGGTACACACAGCGGCCTTCTAAAGAAACATGTGTCTGGAGGTGAGCCTGGATCTGCCTATCATAACAAATGTGATGGTTGCATTTATAGGTGGCTGCGTGAGGAGGAGTGTGCGGGGGGGTGGGTTGTGTGTCCAACCTAAGTCTATTGACCATCGCGTGACATTTACTACTGAGGCCGCTAATTGAAAAGTTCTGCGTTTAATGCAGGGTCAGCGTGTGTTCAATAATGCACCAGAGCCGAAGGGGCTGATGTCACCAGGCTGTTAATGAATTGACTCAGTCTCTGCTGTTGCTTATCTTCTCTTTCACTGTCCACCCGCATTCCCGTCTGACGGGGGTCTTTCTGTTTCTCTGATATGTTCGGTGAGTACAACGAGAGTCTGAAATCCTCCTAAGATATCTTCTTTTCCTTTAGACACCTATCAACTTCTTATTCATCAACTATACTCTGTCAAATTGAGTGTGCCAACATTTGTTCTATATGTTCTATATAGAAAACATCACAGCCCATTTTCACCTGCTTCATCGGTGGTGATGGTGAGCTCATTGCTGGCTTCGCTCTTTCCGATCAGGTTCTTGGCAAACATGCGGATGTTGTAGGTGGAGGAGGGGTGCAGGTCGATGATGGTGGCCTGGTTGAGCTGGGGTGAGACATCTTTGGTCTTCTGAGCCGTATCCCAGGAGGCTGTGGAGGGGAGAGGGTGAGGTTTATTGGGGTTGTGGAAGTCAGGACAGAGGTTAAATCCAGCTAAGTGCATTAGACAGACTATGTTAGATTACAGTGTTGCCCGCAAAGCGAACCCAAAAATCATGATCATACAGATTTACACCTCTACTCTATGGAATCATTAGTGTTCAGTGTGGAGAACTATGATTGTATCATCTATTCTTAAGCAGAAATGCCTTTTTAAGTACCTGATTTGTTCTTGCTCTCGATATCGAAGCCTGTGATCGGGCTGTTGCCATCGAAACCCATCGTCCAACGCAGAGCAATAGTCCTGTCCTTCACCTCTCTGATCTCCACCTCTGGGGGGTCCGGGGGCTCTGCAAGGAACAAAGGTAACAAGTGATACTGGAAACAAGTAAAATGGCAAGCTTGCTTTAATCTGCGACGATTGCGAATGTCGAAAGGCTCTATTTAGTTGAAGTAGTAGATGTTCTACCTTGTACTGTGAGCTGTATGATTCCTCGGTCTTCACCAAAGGAGTTGATGGCGTGGCAGGAGAAGAAGCCGGAGTCCTCCCTCACTGTGGGCATGATCTGATGGGTGCACAGCATCAGTGTTATTGATGTTAAAACATCGGGGCAAACTATTGATATCTTTACATTTTCAGCCGTGTCTCATGGCTTCTTCTGTAGCTTCAAATGTAAAACAAATACAAGTAATCCAGTGTATTATCCATCTTGAATTGTGCACTTCCTTGTAGCACTGACTCGTACCTGCAGGGTGGATATGACTTCATCTCCGACCTCTTTGACAGTAACCACATAGCGGCTGGTCTCGGGGTTGATGATGCGTTCCTCCTTTTCCCAGCGCACCATGATGGGCTTCTCACCGTGAGCCGTGCAGCTCATTTTCTTCTCTTCTCCCTGTGTTGCCAGCGTGGTGTTGGGGTAGGATGTGATCATGGCGGGGACTGGTGCAAAAATAAGGGGAAGAAAGAGACAAGAACATACATTGTTAGATATGTTTCATAGCTTTTATCCCATAACATCATTTTTGATGACACATGCTGTATCACGTTTTGTTCTTTGTATTTAATAGCTATTCATATCACAGTTAGACAAAACTAAAATATTTTGGGCAGCCGAATGAAGACAGGAAAAACATTTGCAAGCATTCTTAATACACTGGTACGGATTCTACAGCTTTCCTCTAATGATGTGGTGAAGGCAGCAAGAGGCGTCGGCATGTTCCTCGTATCTGAGGGTCCTGGATGTTACAGGGAATGTTCTGAAGACGTCACATTGAACACACTAACGATATACATGCCTCATTACACCCGTGGCAGAGTGCACACACACACACACATCTTACCCTCACCTCAATGTACCTTTACCAGCAGAACTGAGTGTCTAACCCGAACCTGACCTGATCTGAAACCAACCCTGCAATAGTCGAGGCTTCCGGTTTTCAGACCCCACAAGAATAGTTCAACGAGGACACACACAAACACACGCATGACTGCATGCATGCATGCACACACACACACACACACACACACACACACACACACACACACACACACACACAGAGAACGACTTCAGTGATGTGATGAGAAGTGTCAGGCAAGAGGTTGCAAACATTTAAGCCTCATCTCTTATTTACTCTGCAGCCATTTGGGGCTCGGCTACAGAAAAGAACGCTGATTTATTTTGCATGACAAGTATGAATTTTTTGTGAGACACATTTAGAGAAATGAGGGAGAAAAAAAAAAACTGCTCGGGCTTTATGTAAACGTTATCGTTTTAGCGCACAGCTACTCTCATTTCGCCGTGTAAGTGGCTCAGAGGTGGCACTTGGCGACGGTGTTGACACTCCTGGCAGACGGGGATACCGTGCTGGGTGACAAACAGCAAAAAGGTGTGTGGAGGAAACAAGATGCCTGAACCGTAAACATCAAAGGCATTTCAGCATTCAGGATCTGAGGGGGAAAATACATTAAAGCTACAGTAGATCTCATGTTCCTTTTTACATGCGGCACTGCAGATGCTGTTTACTGATATGCAGACACAAAGCACTGATAGTGGCTGTACACCATTAACTTGCATTTTAGATGCACTACACTGCTGCTATGATCACAAAAAATGCAGCTGAAAACAACAACAAGCTATCAACAGTGGGAGACAACAGACAGTTGCTGCGCTAAAGGTTGTAAGTTCCATTTGAAGTCTCGCATTCACATTGGGGTCGAAACTGTGGCAGAAATTACTAAGTCAACTAAGGAGTCTGCGCATGCATGTTTCACATCATTACAGTTTGTAGACCACAATGGAAACGGCAAAAGTGGAAAATTAGGGGCAACATTCACACCACCTAGTGAGCGCCCCGAGTTCCTGCAGTGTAAAACCGCCTTTAGATGAAGGGGTTGACAGGAGGAAAAATAATGGTCATTCATGACAACACAAGCATGTGATGTTTCTGGACTCAAGGTAACTATATCAAACTGTAAGAAAAGTAAAAGGAGGAGAGCGTCTCCACGCTGAAGGTCACTGACTAACACACAGTATACAGTATGAAGTCAAGTCCCTACGTGACTACTGTAGGCTGTGATGATAACAGCTGAATACACAGACTCAACACAGGTTTATACATGTTTTAGAGGCCAAAAATCATTTAGAATACTTTAATCTATTTGACAAATTCTGGTCAGACACACCGCTGAATTAATTTTACTACATTACATCTTGATTAGACATTAATGAAAGGAGGTAGAAAAACTAAAGTATTAGGAGCCTCTGTGCAACATGAGGAAGGTTCAGATGAGAAGCACATGCAGTTTATACCTGTCAACGTATGTTTGTACCTGCATCCGCTATATGTGTCTATGTATATGCATGAGTGTAGAAATGTGTGTGTGCGTGTTTACATGAGCAGGCAGCCCAGCTGACACACGCACGCACGCACGCACGCACGCACGCACGCACGCACACACGCACACACGCACACACGCACGCACGAATGGCACTTGTGCACCGCTGCTCTTCAGGAACCCGTAAGATGTGATGTGTTGATGAGTAACAGGGGAGGATGATGATGATGAAAGAGAACAGTGTGTATTGCTGGTGTTGTTGAATGAGAAATATACTACTGCATCTGTATCTGGCATTACTTGAAAAATAAACAAGAAAACATTAGAATTACAGCTTTACGAGACGCAAAGAAATAACACTAAAGCGGAGTGTGTAGCGTGTTTGCAATGTATGTTTCATTTGGAGGTGAGGAGCGCCCTGTTCTTCCACAGCAACCCAGAGGGCAGTGATGATACGCTTAAGCCTGCAGGGGATTGTAGGGGATAGGCTGGCTGCTGATAGGCTACTCTCATGAGACAAAAGCCCCCCTCCTCACTCCCCCTCCCTTCTCTCAGGCTCCCTTTCACCTGGCCAGGTTACCATGCCAACCAGCATCGGACAGTCTCTCCTCTCCTCTCCCTACCTCGCCTCTCTCTCTCTCTCCCTCTCTCTCTCTACTCTTAGAAAAAGGGCCATTTCTAGTAGCCAGGAATAGAACATGGACCAACCATTGATTTTCACAGGATGATGATGATTACACAATCACACCATGAATGTCGCAATGCAGAGCCAAAAAAAAAAAAAAAAGCATAACAAAAAGAAAATGTTCTAATGTCTTTGAGTGATGGTGCGGAAAACAGAATTTAATCAAACGGAAGAGTCAAGAGAATGTAATGACACATAATTAGAGCAAGAAGGCTACTTCAGTGGAGGGACATTTATCTGGAGGCCAAAGCAAGAACGTAGTGAGACAATCTCAAAGGCCCAATGAGATGTGTTTCATTCATTCATCTCAGCATCATATGAGCCAGACGAATTGTTAATAACAACAAAAACGATATTTGCAGTTGCTCATTCAGCAAACAAACACTTATGCTCTTATTCAGTATACAAATTGGAATACAGTAAAGTTATCTAATAACCTGTGATGAGGTGTTTGGTGCTATGATGCCTCTACTGTCTGACGAACTTTCATCATGGATGTATGAACCGTTTACTTCTTGTGCACCAATGGAATCTCTCCGCATCTGTATCTGATCTGTAGTCACAGTTTCTCCATTTCTATTTCTGACAATCTATCATTAAAATGGGACGTTTAATCTGAGCATCACCCGTGTTGAAAGCACACGCATGTTGGACTACAATTTACCTCACCCTGTGTAGCTGGGCCAGCCGAGGCCTCTGGCTCAATGGGGCCACGAGGGCCTGACAAGAGAAGACGAGCTGAGATGTGTATAGTTCCTTGCCCTGGAGGCACGTTGTAAGTGGGCGCTGGGGATGAGATGGCCGGGATGGAAGGTGGGGGAAGGGAGAATGCTCTGGCAATTACACAAAGATGACTAGTTCACTGGCCGCCTGCAATGTACTGAAATAATTCCCTTAGCTGCACAATTGGCTTGGACATGAAGCATGATACCGAATGTACGCCTGAAGACTGGGCGGGCGTCTGTGCAGAGGTGGAAGGGGGGTTGTGGATGTAGATGAGTAAATAAGATGAAAGAAATACAGATCAGAGGAAGAGGGGGGTTTCCTTATGTTTGTCTGAAGGACGTTGTGTTTGGGAGACGATTCAGTGACCACAAGACCATTTACCACTTCTCTTCAGAGAGGCCTCATTATGTGCTCGGCCCCCATCGCCGTGTCTGGCGACGTTATGATGTCTAATAGGCTTGATTGGTCTTAATTGGCACTGATAAACACTGAGTGGCTGTTGACTGACTGATAGCATCCGCTGTGGATTGGTAATGAATTGACTGAATTGCATCTGTTTTGGAGGTAAGGATGCTTGACTGGAAATCACCTTAAAATCATTTGCTTTTGCCTCCACCTGCAACCAGTGTCAAGACGGTGATAAGTAACATGGGTTACTGGTTTTATTATATAAGCAGAAAAGTAGAGAGGAGAATAAACACAAGTGCATATATGGACGCTCACACATGTAGACATCCTGGTGCAGCGAGTGCAAGCAATTTCTGTTAGTGCAGCGGTGGAGTTCATGCGGGATGATGCATGGTGTATTATGACGAGACACTAGCCAGGGCACAAACACTCATAACAATGAAAGTGCCAAGCTAGGACATCACAATAGCTGAAATTAATTTACTGGGGAGGTGGCCACAATAGCCTGGCGGAGTGGGATCTATCTAAACCGCTGCATTAGGCGGCCGGCCCATTATTCTTTATTAATGGCCACTCGGTTCTGCACCCTATCTGTTCCTTTACATGAAGGCTTTGCATTAATACGCCTTTTGTGTGCAAATACATGTCTTTGTGTGTGCCTGTCGGCTTGTTTGCTCACCTGTGCCACGTAAGTGACCTGATAGCACGTCCATGCATATGTCTGCACTATACATCTCCGTGCCTCCAATGGAAAGTATTGATTCTCCACTGTTTGCCTACCGGTACATCAAGCCACACTAGGACAGCCAATAATACACAGCGAAGATCATACTATTCATCACGTGAGCACTTCAGCATGCGTCAGCTTGTGTTCCTCCCTAATTGGCTCCTAAGCCTCTTAAGTAGCCGTCGCTGCTCAATTGGTGGAGGCTGGCCTGGATAAACAACATAAAAGTAGCACAGAGTGTCCAGAACATTACAGCATTACAGCTGCAAACATTTTAGTAGACTGCACTGGCTGGACGTTGCACCTATTAACGAGGCAGTTTGTTGTTTGTACACTGGCACACACACACACACACGCATGCACACACAGCGGAGGGGATGATATGTGGCTCCCCTGTTGCCCTGGGAGATTCAGGTTGCTACAGAGAGTAATGAGACGCAGATCAGGCTGCACAACTATCAGAACAACAGCTCTTAGAAGTATGCCACACCTGTAAAACCAATTCCTGACCTACGAGATATTATTTAAATATAGATAAATCGCATCTGAAAGTACGCTGAAGATCACTTTGCCTTGGAAAGTCGGTGATTGACTGTGTTATGCTAACGGTTAGAAACTTGATCAGGAGCTGTGCGACCTGCAGTGACTGTTTGTTAATATTGTGCATCAACATCTGTGCAACCTGAACTAACTAACGATCTTAGGAAATCATCATAAACAACAAGTAAATATTCTACCACAAGAGGTTTGGTGTAGTATTGCTGTATTTTAGTCACCTCGTCAACACAACCTACAACTGGGACTAATTCATGCTAAACATTCTGAGCAGTCTGCATGCAGAGTCCCTCCGCTTATTCACCTGTGAGTATGACTCTCCATCACCAGTACAAGTGGGTACTAGAGTATTATGGAAGAAATCTTCAAACGGATGCAGGATGTTCATTGTAGACTGACTGAATGACACAAGGGGCTGCTCTGCCTCTGTGCATGTATGTTTGTGTGTGAAGTCAGACAAGAGGGTTCATGAGAATTGGTAGCTTGTTTTGCTGCGGCTGGCAGACAGAAAGATGCTCTGCTCTGGCTTGATAAGAGCCACAGGGGCATCTAGCAGAGATTGATCTAATTGAGCCTCCAGCCACAGTGGACTGAATGGAGATCACACATTGTCCACACACAAACATGCAAAACAACATATCACATGCACACAGAGGTGTGATTTTGGGTGAAGCACTCCTCCTCCAACCCTCATTTCTTTATCCCTCAGCCCTCTTTTCCACATGGCAGCTCCTGCCTGTATGCAGAATTCAGGGCTTAATGGAGTAGAGCTAAGTCCTTGTCCACACAGCGGATAAATGCTGTACTTTCTCCAAGAGATGCGTGGTGGTGGCTGTTCGCATTGCTTTCATGGGATTCATCCAGGCAGAAAGCACAGAGCAAGCACCATGACGACATCTTGCTGGTGGCCTGATTGTCACAGACAAAGTCGGCTCCACTTCAACTAACTCAACCAATGTGCTTCAGAATTAACATTTTCACAGTACAGACATGACGGGCTGTCGCACCTTAGATTACGCTAGTTTGTAAGTTGCATTCTGGTGTTAAAGGAGGTTAAGGAGGTGAGACTTACTCTTGACGTTGAGATACATGGACTTGCTGACATCCGCTCCAACATCGTTGCTGACTCGACACAGGTAGAAGCCGCTGTCTTCTTCCAGTACATGTTTGATGAGCAGCGAGCCGTTGACCAGCACCTCGATCCGAAAGCCTGAGTTGAGGGCGATGGGTTTGAACTGGGGGACCCCGGCACCTTTTGGAGAAGACAGAGTGGGAGATGATCAGTGATCAGCGAGTTACAAGAAGACATACACTGCCCTGTTAATAGAGCATCGACCGTGTATCGTAAAGGTGTGTTATGCAACAGGTTGGTGTGCATGCACATTGTTGTATGAGTGTCATGCCTGCTGTGTGTCTACCTTTAGAGTACTCCCACTGGATGGTAGGAACTGGATAACCTTCAGCTGAGCAGTTCAGTATCACTGCTTTACCATAGATGCCATCCTGGTCCTTCGGTTGCACCACAAATTTGGGAGGAACTGCGGGTCAAGAATCAGGGTTAGACTCAAGAAAATACCAGCTCATGAGACAGAGAACTCACTTCTCCATCAATCCCTTGTGGATTCAGAGACAAATGTCAAATTAAATCAGTACAATATATCGAAGGACAAATATTACCCTGGAAGAAAATAGCTGGTTAACATAAGACACTACTTTATTTAATCTCTACTGTTGCATCTCTTCTCCGCCCGCCAGCCTCCACATCTCCTGCCCGTATCCCCTCGTCCTCACCTCGGACAATGAGCTGGCTCTGATGCTCCACAGCTGCAGCCTGGTTGCGTGCGATGCAGGTATAGTTGCCGTTGTGCATTAGCGTGAGGTTGGAGATGCGCAGGGAGCTGGTGAAGTCGATGTTGTCGATGGTGACGCCGAGGCTGGCTGGGATTGGCCGGCCGTCCTTCTGCCAGGTGATGAAGACGGGTTGGTCCCCGGACATGACCACGCAGGGGATGAACACCCTCTGGCCGATGGAAAACCGAGGGAACTCGAAGGGGTGGATGGTTGGTGGGACTGTGGAAGAGAAAATCCATTTTCACCTCAGCAGTTTTGCCTCAGGCAACATGGCCTTTATTTTGGTTTAACTCTGGTAAATGTAGCTCAGAACGAGCAATTAAAAAGAAAACAGGTTTTGATTTCATAAGTAAGCTACTCAAATGATCTTTTTCACTTTGTTCCCAACATCAAAACATCACGCTGTGATTCTGCATTCGCAAGAGCAATATTTTATTACCTCTTCCCACGTAAAGCAGCTCAATTCACTCTAACAACATGCATATCACACTCTCTCACTCTCCTTTGCTCTCTAGGGACACTGTAGCTATCGTGAGAACCAAATGCTTTGGAAAATTAATGATTTCAAATAACATTTGAATAAGCAGCACTTCAACGCTTATTTAATTCAAAACAAAATAGGCATAATAGGCTCCTGGGGATTCCCTCTCGGCAGTGGTGGAATGCTAAGCAGCCGAGAGGCAAATTAGCCGAGGCAGAATGGTGGCGTAGCTTTCTGTATGCTGTGTGATTCCCCGCTCTGACACTCGTTAGCACGTCAAGACCCGCCAGAGATAGAGAGGGAGAGAGGGGGGGGGGGGCATTTCAAATTATGCAGCGTCATTGGAGAAAGCGAAGCCATCTGAGGTTATCATCATCTGGCTCGGCTCAGCGCCGCTGAATATTCAGATGAGCCCGAGATAAACTGGCAGGGATGATGGAGATGGTGCTTCGCTATCAGTGAAGGGACAGGTTGTGATAAACAAAGACCCCTCTGCATATCTGTGTTGTCTGCAACAATGAGACGAAGATACTAAGGTGATGCTTCCGTGTATCTTTTAAATGTGATGTGCGGCGTGTAAGCCAGATGGAAAGACACCCCGGGGTCGGCCTGCAGACTGATGAAGTGATTCCATTTCTGTGTCCCCAGACTGAGAGATTAATCATGTTATCTATGAGTGGACTCAACAAACGCTGGGCGATGATGAAGTGTGCGTGTGCACCAACTTAACCGAAGCTGCTTATTTGACATATCAAATTGGTCCTGCTCATGATGGAGTTATAAATATAAACATATGGCTTATTAGAGTTGTGCTGTGCAGCTGATGCACCAACCAAACGTGATTCGTACCTTTCACAGTAACGTAGACGCTCTGGTGTGTTGAGAGCTGCGGCTGCACCAGCACGTTGCAGGTGTATTCTCCTTCATCCACATCCTTCTGCACGTCGAACAGCTTCAGGGTGCCGTTGTTCTCGAAGGCCCGCTGGCGGTGGTTGTACGGCAGCAGATTGGAGTCCTTGTACCACTTGATGGAGTAGTACGGGTACCCAATGACCCGGCAGTGAATGTACATGTCCCGCCCAGCGATGGCAGTGAGGTTTTTCATTGGTCTGATGCTGGCAGGCCCTTGAAGGACACATCGGAGAGACAACTCTCTTAAAATGATTTTGAGGCCGGGGTGGTTGTATAACTGATAGCTGTGGGGTATTGTGTGTTTTTTAAGACACCACAAAGTTGACATGTCTTGATTCATTCTGGTAGTCAGAAACAGAAAATGGAGACTCAGCCTGACAAAGATTTAAATGTAAACACTCAAAGAAAGACGTCCAAGCACCTCTGTCTTCTCCAAATCTGTCTCCAATCATTTTCCTTCCCCTCATATCACATCATCTCTTTGCCTTGTCTCAACCAGGGACTCATTAACAGACATTACGGGTGTTTTCGTCTGTTTCAGCCTGACGTGAATATCAAGTTCAGCTCCTCTTCTTCGGCACCGGATGCGGTTGCCTCTGACAAGCAGCAGAGTGGAATGTTCCCGTCTCTTCTCATGAAGCTATTATCAGAACCATTACTCATGTAGCACCCTGTCACACTCACTTGTGAAAAACTAACAGAATCACCAACAGGCCTACCAAGCTTAGTGTCTATCAGGGAAATGGACTATTATGCTTCTCTTTAGTCTCTAGAAGACAGTTTAACTAGGCTCTGTAGTGTACTTCCTGGGTTGCAACTCTCTTTAGCACGATTAAGGAGTCAACGACGTGAGAAACAGTCATTACACTATCTGCGCAATGGCACCTGTACAAATTTATCTTCATCGCTTGGCTGCATTCGGCATCCATGGACCCTCGCTTAAGGACCAGGGGATCGCCCTGTTTAGCCTTACAACATGCATGAATGAACACAATCAAATTAAGGCAATCAGTGTTCAGAAAGCAACCTTGCCTGTCTGCAATAGAGAAACACTAATGGCCTTGCATCAAGCGCAGAGAGCTTGAGTGCCTCAGTATTACCTCTACATGACAACAGCCATCCAGCCAGCCATGTCCCTGTAGAGAGCAGATAGCTCTACGGTCAGACACTAGAGTAACAGTAAATCACCTTAATGGTCTCCCAATATAAAGCTATCAGCAGGTGCTGGGTAGGGAGTGGGGCATTATGAAATTTAATGCTGACACCAATGAATGATGATGAGGAGCTACTACCGGAAGCTGCGTGCGCCCTATCCTGAGGAAGGAGAAACAGGCTGAACCTGCACCAAACATCACGACAAACACCTGCACATGCAGGCGAGGGCCAATTAAAAACATTTAAAACCCAGAATACATCAAGATATGTTGATATGTGTATGTGAAAGTGTGTTGGAAGAGTTGATCTGACAAGCACCTCTTACGTTTATTCGCGCCTGGTAGGAGACGGTCCCGGCCGAGTTGTTGCAGATGCAGCGGTACACCCCTCCGTCTGGGACCTGCGTCTGGCTGATGTTGAGGTGGCTGACCACGTGGCCTTCTGTGCTGGTGTAGTGGGAGATGCGGTGGCGGCTGTCCCGTACTACCGGCTCGTCGTCCAGCGTCCACGTCACCCGCGGCTCCGGCGTGCCTTTGACCGTGCACGACAGCGACACAAACTCGTTGATGTTGTAGACCTTTTCGCTAAATGAGGCCAGAATCTTGGGGGTGCCATCTGGGCAGCAGGAGGAGATAAACAAGGCGATGCACATTTTATTGCTCTGCATATTCTCTCATTATAGAACAGCACAAAAGCATTATGTGAGCCTAAATTATGCTTTTGGGGATTTTCCCTTTCCCCACGTTAGAAATTACAAAGCCGAGTCCCCTGAACTGCCTAAAACACATCCTATTGTAATTCAGCCTTATCTTCTGTAACTTATTTACATCACTTTGTAACAGCGCAGCACCTCGAAGCTTTCTCAGTATCTAATGTTGTTATATGATGATGATGTAGAATGTAGGACGAGCAAAGCCAAAACAAAAGTCCTTATCTACTCACACCATCTGAAGATTCCAAGATCCAGTGGATTAACCTCGTTTCTGATAGAAACAGTTGGATTGTGTGTGTGTGCATTGGGCTGTTTTCTCAATGTGCCATTACTGGCTTAATGCTGACATGCTTTAAGTTGTTTTACTGTTTATTCTGTAGGTCAACTTAAAGAACTTGGTGTTAGCATGTTGCTAGGCTAACATGGCTCCTGCTCCCTACAATACTGTGGGATGTTGTAACATCCGTATAAGCCAATGCTTATACGCATCAGATTCTTCCTCTACCGTGTGCAGTGGTGAAGATTCTGGTTTGAAAGCATTTGCATAATATGGCCTCTTATATAAGATTTTTTGTCAAAAACCAAAATTCTGTATTATATTCATGTTTGCTGTGCAAGAGTGTACTTAATGCAGCTCCTTTATCAGGCTCTGCAACATCATTGATAATCAATATTCTGCATATATTGGTGTGGTGATAGGAGGGAGACACTGCAGCAGCCCAGCTCCTGTAACTGTATGCAAGACTGTGTCTCCTAATCTAATAAACGGAGGCTGAGCCTCGGCTTTACTGCAGCATTGAATATCACACACACACACACAGTTTGGATTCACAAACACCTGCACACACAAAACACTGACTACATGTTGTACATCATCACTGTGATTCTGACCTTCCAGTATGACTTGAACGTAGTCCTGGGCAGACATTTTGCCATGTCTGGCGAAGCACTGATAGGCTCCTCCGTCGCTCTTGGCCATACCAGCCATGACTAGGTTCTCCCTGTTCTGGCCTGTCATACGGACGCTGTTACTGGGGTAGATGAGCTCTCCGTTGCGGTACCAAGACAACTGGTATTCTTCGGAGCCAGTTACACCACAGGCCAGTGAAACTTGGCTGCCTACGCTGCCCTTCACCTTCCGTGGGCTCACCACAACCTTCAGGGTCTCTGCAGGTCAGGGAGGTTGGAAATTCAGTTAAATGCCACTAAGACAGTGTGAACATACATTATAAGATTGAAAATCATCCAACTATAAACGTATTCAATGCTCATCATCTTCACTAAAGGTGCCGCTGCTCAGCAGACCCTGATAACGGTTGTCTATGACCTCCCTGTGCACATTGAGGCCACTGACCTTTCACCAGCAGCCTGCCAACCACCTCTGCGTTGCCGTAGCCGTTCCATACTTCACACACGTACGAGCCTGTGTCGCTGGATTGGGCTCTCTCTATCAGCAGGCCTGTCACACTCTGTCTGAAGCGTGTGTCGGGCTCCAGCGGCCGGTTGTCCTTCAGCCAGCGGTATTTGGGTGCGGGATGACCGGAGGCCTTGCAGGGCAACTCCACTCGATGAGACGCCATCACCTCACGACGTTCAAAGCTGTCCAGGATGTGGGGCGCTGAGTTGGTGGGATCTGTAGGGGGCAGCGGTGTGTGGTCAGAGGTGTGACCTGCGATTACTGTTTGTTTAATGGTAGAATGTAAAACACAGGTTATATACTGTGACGGACGTGTAGAATTGAGTTCTTTCATTCATCTTGATTTATATCTAACTGTTATGGTAGCTGAGTGTCAGTGGTGCACTAGTCCCTGGAGAGGTAGATACATTCTACTAGATGGACAGGGAGATCACCAAGGAGAAATTATTCATTCTCTCATTTGATGGCTGCTTAATGGGGGCGCGGCTCTCCATGGTGTTTTGGTTTGTGGGTCAATATAATGTCCTCACAACCAATGAGGTGCTAAATGTCCCTCTAAAGTGATTAACTATTTTTTTTTTTATTCAATTATTTCATTTAGTTTTG
>CAAKHC010013214.1:0-13066 GCA_901007825.1 Macroramphosus scolopax
CACACACACACACGCACGCACAAGTCTAGAACAAGGAGTGTGTTTGTAGGAAAAGGGGATTTCCAGACGGAGCGTGCAGGAGATTTGCCGACGGTACAATCAGAGAAAAAAAAGCTTTTTGTTCATATGATTCACGTGATATCCTCTTCATCTCCTCTAGTCTTCACCTTCCTCTGAATAAGAGGACTTTTATCCTCAACGCCAATGTCAAAATCCTCCAAGTATTGCAGACAGACTTGGAAAGAGAAGCCACGCGGTGATGGAGGACCAGTGACTTCATGATATCCAGGTACCAGTTCTCTGACTCTACTGACAGACAGATGGATGGACCAACCATCTGCCACCTGTTAAGCCCCGCCTCTTTCGGGGAAGGAGGCCCACTAAATGTCAGGGTGTGCTTGTGACTTCCATACAGACTACAGTGTGTGTTTGTATGTTCAGCTCTTGCTAAGGAGAACCTTGTGTGCAGCTAAGATAGTTTGTGCGATTGTCACCCTAATTGTTTCCATCTTGTGTGTGTGTGTGTGTGTGTGTGTGTGAGTGTGGTGTGTGTCCCTGGAGGAGGCCACTTCAGAGCAGCCGTGGGGCCGCCACAGGCTGACTGAGACACTGCTGCCACATTACACACCGTGTGCGTGCCTACATGTGTGCGCATGTTGGGTGCGTGCAGCAAACTTTGTGTGTGCGTGTGCATGTGTGTGTCTATGTCATCCATACATAGACAGCATGTGTGTGGTCTCACCTGTCTTCTGGCTCATGTCTGTGGGCAGGTGTGGCGGACTCGGGCTGAAGTGCTCGTTGCCGTAGGGCAGCAGGGACGTCAGCGGGTGCATCCCGTGAGACTGCTGCACCACCGACACTTTGTTGGACTGTTAACGACAAACAAGAAAAAAAAAGCAATAATTATTACGAGCTCCAGCGGTTGTTGAGATGTGTGGTTGCGGATAACCGAGCAGGTACCAAACAGGTCTAACGTAAACTGTCCCTCCTCATGCTTCATATACTGTACATGTCATGTTCAAAGCAAGATGAGGATGACAAAACACTTAAATACTGATCCATTAAAACAAGCCTGGATCGACACTGGACAACACAGAGGTGACGACTCGAGTCTCTACGATGGGTTTCATGTCGATATATAAAAACACAAAGAGCGGTGAGGAAGAGGAGGCCCAATTTGATCGATAAGCTTTTGATGATGAAGCGAGGCTGCGTGTGAGCTTGTTGGCTTTCATGTTTCTGTTTACAAATGGCTTTCGATAACTTATGTGAAATCCAGTTATTGCTAATGCTCACAGCATGCTGGCTGACACACGATACGTCACAGCGGTTCGCAGCGTCGGAGGCAGCCAGGACGGCGTTTAACTGCACATGATTGAAGCAGGCCATGTGTGCGTGAGGGTGTGTGTGTGTGTGTGTGTGTGTGTGTGTGTGCTCCTGCAAGCTGTATCAAGTCATTTAAAACTTTGGTAGAGACGCTGATCTTCATATTTCTGAGAGAAGTTTTTAAGTGATTGTATTTTCTACGGTGAGCGGGACAAGCCTGTGTGTGTGTGTGTGTGTGTGTGTGTGTGTGTGTGTGTGTGTGTAGGTCCATTTGCATGAATGTCTCTGTGTGTGACGTGCGTTAACAGCCGCGCTACAGCGGGGCAGATGCGGCGCTACTTGCTGGGCTTCCTACTGAGTTACAAAGTGAATACCTTATCACTTATAAGCAGAGCTTCCACACGCTGCAGTCCGCATTAACACGTATGCATATACACACACACACACACACACACACACACTCACACACTCAGACTTTCAACAGCTCCTTTTCCTATCCATCAACATCTCACACTTGCCAAACACACACACACACACAGCCGGGGCCTCATGTGTATGCTACACGGCTAGCCGAGATCAAACTGCTAAACCGCTTGACACATGAAAACAAAACGCGCTGCCTATATACCGGAGAGCCAAAGGGTGGAAGGACCGCGGGCGGGGGAGGATGAGTGTGGGAGCACTTTAGATAAGGTGGTCCGCATTTCTAATAACCCAAAGAAGCACTCACACATACGGAGACGGAGGGGAAGGTTTGATAAAGAATACACAAAGAGTTCAGCACAATCGCCATACAAAGTCGTTCAGGTTGTCATGGTGACATGTCATTCAACCCTTAACCCGTGTTGGGTGATATGACTGAATCATGGTCAAGAATCAAAATTCTAATCTCTATTGAAAAAAAACTGCATGAACTGGCTGGCGAAACATGGATGACTTTTTTTTTTTTTTTTTAATCGCCGAATACCTAAAATTATGATCCAAACTCCCTCGTTTCAAACACCTCCCTGTTTAAAGAGGTTTAATTTGGTTCCAAGATAAATGAGTTTACGCTTCACATGGTGCTACAGTGACCCACTATCGCCGGGCGGAGAGCACCGGAGCTCCTCCAGAAGGTCATCAGGAGAGTGGCTGCAGTTGATAAGTTATAATTCTTAAACAACTGAAGAAGAACTAAGCTTAGCACCATGTTGCTCGACTCACAAATGCTTCTCATTAATTTCCCTTTGCATACGTAGCTCTGTCTTTTGAACTATTTTTAGATGGCCTGCTGCGTCGTTAGCATCAGCGGCGAGCGGCGATCACATCCGTCCGCGCACGAGAGGATAAACACACGTACAGGTGATCGGACGTTCCCCACGCGTGTGCATGTGGAGGAACATGTGCACGGATACTCTTGCCTCTGGAGAGCGTCTGCACATGTGGATGCAAACACACCCACATCTGTGCAGGGCTGCCTCGGAGTCTTCAAAAGTAGCTGCGGCTCCGTTTTCACGTGCTGAG
This sequence comes from Macroramphosus scolopax, assembly GCA_901007825.1. NCBI lineage: Eukaryota > Metazoa > Chordata > Actinopteri > Syngnathiformes > Centriscidae > Macroramphosus > Macroramphosus scolopax. Next base: position 2,830 of record CAAKHC010013214.1, read on the forward strand.
GTTGTCGTAGCCGTTTTGCTGTAACTTTATAGCCGCAAAATCGTCCATTTATGTTTCCTCTCTTCCTCGGGGTAATTAGTTGGCCTTGAAGTGGCTTTTGCTGCGCCTTCCTTTTTTACACACACTCAGGGAGGCTGACTGAGAGCACTCATTTAACCCATAATTATCAACCCCTCTGTATTTAAAAAAATCCCCCACTCCTCACATCATACACACACACACACACACACACACACACACACACACACTCACACAGACACACAACTTACACATAATTACCTTGAGTGAAACGGACAAGTGTGCACATGCATGAGTAGGACACACACACACTCTAAAAAGATTGAATAACACTTATTATGGCATGTTTGAATTGGAAACATGATATAAAAGAACAACCGGGGAAGTTACACATGTGTTCAGGTGTACACACACACACACACACACACACACTAAATCCCACACAGATGCAATGGGGGGTAAAGTTCACTCACCCTTTAATTTACAGGAATAGAGTTACCCACCCTTGCTGGCTGACATAAATCATAAATCAAGGAATAAATTCATAGTACAAATCATTAATAAATACAGGTTTCCTCTGTGTGTGCGTCAGCTCCGACCAAATGAACCTGATTTATTGAAAGGATAATAGGAAAATGTTTTTCACGAGGGCCCAGCTGCTCGGGGAGAGCACCGGTTTGACTCAAGGTCAAATACAGGCTCGCTCAGGAGCTGAACTTAAAGAAGCAAACCGATGCCAACGCTGACGTCAGGCTGGTGCGTCTGCGCCCGCTGGGAACATCCAACAGGAAGGAGTCCTGGCGGAGAGGAAGAGGCTTCGGTTCACGAAGAGCGACGACAGTTCTGGTTGTAATAGGATGGAGCATCTTTCTATAGAAGATCTGCTGCTCCCCGAACCGAGCAGCGCGGCCGTCACAAAGGGTTAATATCCTCTGTTATAATAGAATCAGTGCCACGCGGGCGGCCTCAGCAGATGTTTCTGTGACTAAGAAAACTGAACCAGTGTGTTCGGACTCACAGAAACAGTTGACGCTCAGATCCACTCTGTTGATGGACGAGCGGCTTTAATCTCCACCAAATCCAATGCAAAAAAAAAAAGGCTGTTTTTCACTATGTGAAACAGATCTGCACCAACATCTGATGAGTTTGTGCATATTAAGGCCCCTCAGACAAGCCTTGTAGTTTTCGGGTGATCGTGCAAACTGCAGGACGAACCGACGTCGTCACCTTTGTTTGAGGTAAAAACAAGGACGTTTTGCAGGGTACTTTCTACCTGAAGTTTTAAATACATTTAGCACACCTGATCTGTCTTTGAATCGCTTGTACATACGTTTAAGAAGCCGTGCACTGGACGAAACCCACCGTCAAACACCAACTGCATAACAAGTGTCCTGTTTGTCGAGTAGATCAAAGATGTAATTACTTCAAAGATGCAATTACTTTAAAAATTCCAATTAGATATCAACACCTTTTAGGTGCGTCAGGAAACGGTAAATGTAGCCCTGAGTCTCTCTGTAGTCTCATTTCACTTGAAAGCCCTTTGATTTATCAGCATATTGTTGCCGTCTTTCATCTCCACGCTGTTTGAACAGAAATCTGCCGCTGAATACAAGTTAATAGGATCTCAAATATCACTTGTTTGTAATGACGACCCTCCGCCTTGACCCTGACACGCACACACGCGTGCACGTGGGTGCAGAGAAACGCGGTGGCATGCTTGCGAGTGCGCACACAGACGCCTTCATTTAGAGGACCTTAATGTATTCTTTAGATTTCACATGACACGCTAAGTAGGTCCACCTCTATTTTATTTGAAGCGGAAATTAAAGCGTCCCCTCCATCTCACACAAGTGCTTTTGATTCTAATGTCTTTAATCTCACATTTCACGGAGATGGCGCATTAAAAACGTCCTCCTCCTCTGGCCGTCGCCTTAACGTGGCAGAAATGGAAAAAGATAAATAAAAACAGTGGCCGGGGCATTAATGGTGGATTCACTTTGCTCTCTGCGATCCTTTTAAGTGGCTGCAATCAGAACGTCTTGCCCGGAAAGAGCTTCCTCACAAAGAGATCTGAGCGTGACGGCGCCGCGTTCTGTCATCAAATGAATCCCACTGAGTGCTTGATGAACCCTCTGATACAAACGACAGCAGACGTATATGCAGTACATCGTGTTTCCAGTGTGAATCACTTGGTATTCACATGCTTGCAGCAGTATTAGGCACTTTCACATCTACTTAAGAAACTCAACCACCTTCAGACAAACGCTAGCGTGAAACAAAAGACTTGTTCGTTCATTTCAGGCTCAGGATTCCCTCAACTAACTCTCCTGGAAAGTTGCAAAGTGCAAACAACACGTCAGACAGGGAAAGTTAACAGCTGAAAGACGGAATGACAAGAAAGTGGCCGCAGAGGGAAATGAAATAAGATCCAAGAAGTCCCGTCGTGGTGACGGACTAAAAACACCGTCTGTCCTTAGACCCTCAATTCCTGCACGGACTGACTCCCCCGGAAACGGAGGAGACCTCAGTTAGAGCCACAGAAGAGGGACGGCCGGATTCTGATGATGTTTCTTCAGATGTTTGACCTTCACTGACCACGTCCCACCTGAGAGTGATGCCCAGTGGAGAGAGGTTTAATAAACCAGACACAAATGAAGCGGACTGGAATCTGAATTTCCGTTATAAGACAGCGAGCTGTGGCGTGTCCGAATCCCGGAGTGACATCACTGCTCTGGGGGAAGAGTGACGACGTCAGTGGTTATTTCACACTGTTTAAGCGGTGCATGTAAAAACTGCTCCTCAGTGTCGTCCAAAGCCGTGAACACACCGCCGTCTCTACGGTAACGCTTCCTCTCAGAGGTCATAGGTCATCCTCAGCAGCTCGTGAGAATACTGAAACACACACGGAGTGTATACACGTAATGTCGAAGCTAGTGGGTGATCAGTAGGGCAACAAAAAAAAAAAACTTGAAAAAAAAGCGCAGTAAAATCCCCCACACCTGCGGGCAGAGAGAAAGTGAAAGAGACAGAATGAGAAAGAAAAAAACAAATTGAGCAGAAATGAGTCGTCGAGACCTGAGAATCTCTCAGAGCATTTAATCCCAGGGGGCCTCCTGATATTAGATGAGATTGATCTGACTTCATCGACTCTGAGCGTGGAGGAGTTAATGTATGTGTGCGTGTGCGTGTGCGTGTGTGTGTGTGTGTGTGTGTGTGAAAACACAGCTGTGTGAAACAGTTCAGAAACCTTCCTGTGTGACTAAGAACACAGAGTTATGATTCTTAGAGGAAAAAGGTTTCTGTCCTTGCTGAAAGGAAAAAGGCTGTAATTTGATTATTCACCGGGTTATATTCACCGTACACACAAACAGGAACAGGAACACCTTCACACCTTCACCTTCATCAATCTATGAACACCTGAGATATTTAAATCAGCTGTATGAACCTTTATCACTTGATACACAGGACACCTCCTCAAACTTTTACTTGATTACCACTAATATAAAACTGTTCATGGTGCCAAGTAAACTAGGGGCTAGTAGATTTCTGACTCCAGTGGGTTCAGAACGCCGCCGCCGAGCATCTGACAAACACGGAACAAAGCCGGACGCATGATGTCAGTCCTGGACTGCTGTGCTTTCTACATGTACAGTCATTTGCACCCAGGATCACAAGAGGGTGACCTGCCCTGCCCTGCCCTTCCGTGACCCCCCACAGCCTGTCCCACCCCGGCAGTCAGCCTCAGTCGGTAGGTCTCCCAATCTGGAAGTCATTGCCTTCTCCAGAGGCAGGAGCCCAAAATGAGAGCCTCTTAGTTGGAGGTTTGGGCAACATCAAAGGCCAGGCAACCATAACAACGCAGCCATGTTTAAAAAAAGGGCCAAACACCCCGTCACCCCCCCACCCCACCCAGCTCCCCCCCGACAATCCCGCCCACTCCTCAATTACGCAAACGCACACACGCACGCTCAGATGCATGCATGAATGCATGTACGCAAAGACACGCCCAGTACTGTGCATCCAAATGCACATATGTGTGCACGCACACACACAAACACTCACACACACACACTATCGTCCACTGCTGCCACACACCACTGGAACATCTGGGTTGGAGCCATGATGAATCAGTAACCACCGCTTGTAACTAACAGACAGAACAGATTTGTGTGTGTGTGTGCGTGTGTGTGTGTGTGTGTGTGTGTGTGTGTGTGTGGTACTTTGCATAAGGCACTGAAAATGAAGTCCAGTTTTTACACACGATCCCAATTTAGTCGCGTCGGGACGGATAAGTTCGTTAACGTTAAACTTAAACTCGAAGACGGGAACGATGTATATCAATCTGATCTGCACTCACAATTAAAACACGTTATTACACAGTATTCTAACTAACATAGATATTTCATCAGCTGATAGGAGTAATTTCAAGTGTAATATATGTAATTTTTGGCTACAAATAACAAGGAAAAAGGTCTTTTCATTATAAAAATAATATTAAAAAGGGAAATTTAAAATAGTGCAAACCTCCACCAACGTCCATGTAAAAAAAAAAGCACTTTTTTCTGTGTTAAAAGGATATTTTTAGTTCCAATATGAGGTATAATGTCGTGCAGACGTGAGAGGAAAGCAACAGGAAGACATTCACTTTTCACACATATGCCTGATATCACAGCTCACGCTCGATGCAGTGAGAACACGACTTAACACTTCACGGGGCCGCTGGCTGCAGGCCGGGGAAATGACTCGGCGAGAAATCAAATCCGACCGGCGTGATGGCATCTAGAGATGAGTTATCACTCCCCTAATGAGTGGATGGAGACCGACAGAGAGGGAAACTTTCCCCTTCTGAGCGCCAGACTGCAAAAAAAAATGACCTCTAATTATTAATCATTAATTGTGTACTTCTATCAGGAAGTTCAACAGCTTCGCTCGTGACATCAGAGCAAACGTCTGCACCAAAAGTCTCGTTTGGAGGAGTCGGGAGGAAACGAGGTGACCACAGAGGGCAGACGACGCGCTGCCGCTCGGGTTTCAGGCGATTGATACTATGAATATTTCAGGCCATGTCTGTTTGTCTTGTGGGAGTCGGTTGCCAGGGTGAAAACAAGAGTTGTGAAAGTGTTGCCTCATTCACACCAACGGATGCCGGAGGCGACTGTACAAGGGGCCGACCCGCGCGTGAGGAGGAATCGGGGGTTCGGGAACCTTGAAGAGATCCGACTCCCCTCGGCCTCTCTGGCTCTGCAGGCATGCAGCTCATGCACCGTTAACAGAGGAAGACGAGGTGTTTGCATGATGTCAAACTTCCACAACTGTGCTTATCTGACCTGATTTATCTGGTGGATGCAGGCAGAGATGAAGACTTATCATTAAGATGAAAGGGGGGGAAAAAAGAAAAAGTGACCTTTCGGTGGATCTCCTCCCACCTACTGTAGGGGAAGGAAGCGCCGAGCCTCAGAGGTTTGGTGTTTTTCTGCTCAAAGATCCCCGGCGTGATTGCGTTCCTGTCCGCAGGTTCTGCGGTCCCGTCCCCTGCTGAGATGACTGAGCGCGTCTGTCTCTCACTCATTGTGAAACCTTTCCTCCACAGCTTTCACTCACCGGCTCAGCCTAAATACCAGACCTGTTGCCTAAATGGGAAATGCCACCGCGCGTTAAGAGAAAAAAATCCCTGCTGTGACGCGAGTTACGGTGCGACAGCCTGTATTTATTACTCAAACGCGGCAACCGAGTACCACAAGAAAAGAATCCCACAGGTCGCAGCTCTCAGATAATGTGACTTTCTTCTTTTTACATAGGAAGATATGACGTCATGAAGTCTGTTATGTTCTTGTTTATTTGTTTTGGTAAAATCTTAATGACAAAGTGACATGCAACGAGTCCCATGATGGAATCGGAAAAGGAAGGTTAAGCGTGACTTCAGCATCTAACGTCCACATGTGTCTATAAGCACAGAGAGCACGGACGGACCTCTGCCAGGGTCCATGTAAAAAAATGCCTTTTTTTTGCCATGTTGAATGGATCCGCCCCAAAATTGAACGGCTTCTTCCTCACCCCGTGCTGAACCCCTCCACCATGTTTGGTGAATATCGGCTCAAAAATGCAGAAGTGGTCCGAAATCTAAAGGGTTCCTCTGTGGCCAATGTTTCATACCTTCACCAGGTTATGAGTCAGACAAACAACACGATGCAGGTGTCAACAGAGGTGATCAGACACTTGCTTGGTTAACTTCTGCAGGCGTTGACTGATGTGTATTCTTTATGTCCGTGCAGTTCGGTTCACACATGCCTTGAATACGTGTATTTCCATCATCTGGCGATCACATGTTTGGCCTGTGAGGCGATCAGGGCGTTGACGAGGCGGTCGCACATGGCCGACTCTTCACGGGGGCCAACTATTGTTGAGTAAAGGCTTCTTACTGCCACCTCACACATACACATTATGATTCGAAAATTGAACCGCTGGGATTTCTACCGAAAACTACGATAGAGCCAAAGTCTAAACAATTTATTTCTCATACGTGTCTGTTCTTTGTCTTGACTGACAGTAAAGACGACTCAGACAGACGTTTACTCTGTCAGGAGGACGCGAGTCGTCAGGTGACGGACCCCGAGGCCGCTGCCCAAGGCCGCTGCCCAATCAACTGATTCCTTTCATCATCCCCGAGGAAGATCAAGCTGTCCGACTCCGGACCTTTTAGAGAAACCTCCCTTCAACCTGAGATTATGGTCGTTTCTAACAAATGTGCCTGAGAAGTGGCTATTTATCAGCGCTGATGACGGGTGTCCGCGCTGGGAGCCGACACACAACACTTTAAAGTTCTTCTTAGAAGTCTCGACGCTGGCAAGGACCCAAACTTTGACCCTCGGAAACTTCAAACTCAGATTAAAGACCAGACGACAGTGTGTTGTGCACTTATTCTGACAGTAAAACACCTTTGAATTAAAACGGACTAAACGACAGGATCTAAACTAAACACAAGAACTCCGTATCGATTGAACGGCTCATTATTTTCTTGATTTGTCGGTTGGGCAGTGAAACGTTTCGAGGAGAAGCCTTCGGATTTGTCCCGCTGCCAAAAGATGATCACACAACCAATAACATCCCCGCCGGATGATGGATCGTGTGCTCACTTACTTAAATGACTTCAGCTGCAGACCGAAAAACACAAAGGGAGACACAAAGAGGATGAGGAGGGAAGAAGAGATGATGGATGGATGTCGGGGGAAGAAGGAGCAGATAGAGGAAAGGATGGAGTGATGGTTGGATGAAAGTATAAAAGGGAGGGCTGGGTGCCGCTCTCCCTCTCTCTCTCTCTCTCTTTTGCCTTTCATGTTCTAATTTATTCCGTCTGATTAATTCCTTTTACCCCAGCGGCTGGAGCGATTCCTCTGGATGTGCAGCCCCACCTCCCAGAAACCTCTGCTCACCTCTCTCTCTCTCTCTCTCTCTCTCTCTCTCTCTCTCTCTCTCTACTGTACCTCTCTCCCTCTCTACCTCTCCCGGCCCACCTGCTGGGTTGTCCCGCTCTGCGCGCCGTGCAGCAGGGAGGAAACAGAGCAGGCATGCCGTAACCATAGCAACCATAACATCCCCCCCCCCTTCCCCCCTCCTCTCTCCCATTACAGGTCTATCTAAGATCTGTCACTTCAAAAATTGAAGGCAAAAACACATTCACTTCCACTTTTATCTGTCTGGCCAGTTTTGGTTTCACGTTTTTCTCGGTTTCCATTCGTCATAACGGGAAGTCAGTGAGGAAGATACAGAGGGCGTATTTGCATCAGCAGCGTGACAGTAACACCCCCGAGACCACCGCTTGTATCCTCAGAGGCTTCTTTTTTCAGTCTCAAAATCATAAAAATTCCATTCAGATTTACCCGAACTGACTCTGTTGGAGGTCGAGAGGTCAGATCGGTTGAAGAAGATCTGATGGGAACTGTAATCACGGTTCAATCAAGCAAGAACAACAAGTAAACGACAGGCTACAGAAGTTGAGTTCAAGAATATCAGAGCGCTCTGCTCCGGAGTTTCCGTCCAAACACCTGGAAAAACAGCTTTGGTTTTCCTATCGACTCTCATTCATCGCTGTAAACTTGTCGTTACCACGTGTGGTTTGGCTCGGCCTCGGGGGGGGGTTATGATGCTTTACTGTAGCTGGATGAGGCCGCCAGTCAGTTACTGTAAAGCAGCTGCGTCTTCCCCACTTTCACACAGCGGCGCTGATGTGGAGAAAAGCAGTAAAAATAGGTTCTTCTACGTTCGATCTTACTCATCTAGGCGGTTCCGCCACCGTTTGTAAAGAAGCAGATTTTCTCTCCCATCACATCCTCCCCTCTTCATCCTCCCTTCCCATCAACACAAAGCAGAAATGCCGTGGACGCAGTTCTAATCCCTCAGTTCAACGTTGAATATTCTCTGTGTTTGGAGCCCAAAGTCAGGACGGCAACGCTCCACTTCTCCTCCCTCTCTCTCTCTATGATGCTGAGAGATGCACTTCATGTGTTTGGCAAACATCCCTGCCGTAGTTTGACTGGCTTGAATTATAGATAGAAAGCGCGAGCCACCCCGCCGCTTGTTTGTTTGTTCATGACTTGGAGTTTGCAGACAGGAGCCGGGGAGGGAGAAGATGAAATGAGACGGAGAGTGCAGAGGGAGATTAATAAAAAAAAATAGCAGCAGTAGAAGCAGATTAAGAACACGATGTGTTATAAAGGGTTTGTTACTGAGTGCTACATCACTGACCACCCGTCCCCGCTCTGCACCCGGCGGCGGTGCCTCTGAATCCGAGGGGGAGCCCGTCCAGATCACATTACACAGGACTGGAGGCTCTGATGTGGCTGCAGATTGAGTGTACAAACCCCGGCCCAGAACCGCACAGACCAGCGGACCGTCCTGCGGTCTCCTCGCTGCTGTGGAGGAATATTTTTGAAAGCCTTGTATATTCCCTAACTATATGCTGCTGTCGCTTACATGGGTTTTTTTAGAGAGAGGGCTGGGGGGGCAGAAGGATCTGCTGCGTTCTGTTGGTGAACAATCAAGCACGACTAATCAATGTCAGAGCCGAGGGTGCTGAGCACTTGTTGTCTCAGTGTTTCTTCAAGGCATGAATGGAGATATTAATGAAAGCTGGTGAGTTGAATCAGCCTCTGTTGAGATTCTCAGAAGTCGGGCGGTTCGAGGAGTCAGCGTTCGCTACAATGACGGGGTACAACAGACAGTGTTTCAGCTCTGCAGCCCGCGGACGCTGAGACGCTCTGTGACCGTCGACAGAAAGACGAGTGAAGAACTGAAGGACAAACTCACTGTAGAACCGATGAGGCGCCGGCTGACCAGGACACTCGGAGAAAAGGTTCATTCTCACCGACTGTAATCTGTTTTTAAGATCTATTTTATATGTATTTAATCTCTCTGAGTCATTGCAGCTTCGTACATCTTTAAAAGCTGAAAAATATGATTCAGTGACGACACCGAAGTCGTTAATGTGGTCAGAATCATCACTGAAACTCCTGCCAACGGATTTACTGACTGCAAGTTAGTCTGCCCAGCGGTTCTCAGACTTTATCACCCTGAACGGACTGAATTAGACCGCGGAGCCTCATTTGATACGATTCTATGAATCTCCTCTTTACTTGGGACCCCCTGAAACACCCTCAAGGACCCCCCGGGGGTCCCTGGACCGCACTTTGATAACAGCTTACGAAATAGAAAAGGAAAGAGTGGTTGAATGTTCGAGGGTTCAGACGACAGTCAAACAAGGACAAGTAAACTACTCTACTGAATGTCTCGGAATAATTGAGTTCCTAAATATTTGGACAAAATGGACTAATTGAGGAGTAAAAATACGAATGTTTTAGCTGATTTAACCTCACAACACACCCGTCAGCCCATTACAGCATCCTCAGTCTTCACCTTTTCATCCGCCTGTGTTCTACACATCAATTAAATCCCTCCCCATCAGCCGGCTCTTGTATCGCAGCAGCCTGCCTTGTCTCCCTCTCGGAGAGAGTTTCTCTTTAATCTTCAGGAGATGTTCCCATTGATGGGCCTATTGATTCGATGCTGCGCCCGGCGCTTTTATCTGCAGGATCTCAAAGAGCTGTTGGAGAGGAGAGATACGCTCCCCGCGAGGCTGCACGACGCAGCCTCGGGTCTGTCCTGTGAAAGTGTTAAAGGATCATTCCGATGTTTTCTCATCTTTGTCTCTCAAAATGCTTAAGAT
>CAAKHC010013215.1:6039-39575 GCA_901007825.1 Macroramphosus scolopax
GGGTTTGGGATGTCCGAAGGAAAGGCAGTGAGCTGAGCGTCTGGGATTATCCAGATTTATTGGAGGGAATAAAGTATCCAATGTTTGGCAATCAGCTTCCCGGCCACACAGATGTTTGTTCCATTGATGCGTAGGGATGTTTGGGTTCCCCGGGCCCGACCGGTGCTCCGGGTCTTCAAGCATTCCTGTCACATAGCCGTCTGAATGTTGCTAACACAGGCGTTCTTTCAGACGTGTTAACGATCCCGCAGTGACACAACCCGTGTTTGAACTCAAACGTCACATGATTCACTCACTCATCAATTAAAAGAGGACACGGCTTCGTCCCGTGTGTTGTTCTGACTGCGGAGTCCAAAGGTTGGTTACACAACCGGACGGCTCCTTGACGAGCGGACCCGCCGTCTAGATTGGGCGAGCGCTAATGAGCAAAAGCAGATCTGCTGACCTCATTCCATGCAGATGTAACACCATGAAGCTTAATCAATATTTCATGGTTCAGATGGCTCCGCGCTGCTCGGCCGTCTGTGTTCTGTGGAGGAATGTGAACAATGGCTGGGTGGCTTCAGTATGTGGTTTCTTTATGCAGCAGTATATATGTGTGTGTGTGTTTGGGGGGGAATAAAATAAAAAGCAATGTCACGTGAAGCTATCAGCATCCAGGGAAGAAGAATTCAAAGCAAATCCATCGGTTCCGCCAGGAGTCCTTGAAATCTGCAGTATTTGCCCTTGTAGGGCCGCATTGAAAGATTAATGATATTTGCTGTATTTTACACCTCCTGTGGGTAACGATAATACCCTGAAGGCACACCGAGGCATGTGTCTACTCACTTGCCTGCTTGATAAAGCAACAAATCCTCCTCATGTCACCTTGGGTGTCGGAGGCGAGCAGCGATCCAGGTGTGTCAGCCAATTACCGCAAATCTCCGACACGTCACACCTTTTTGTCACTTTTACGGCGGCCCCCCGAACGCATCGCAGGAGAGTGTGTGTGTGTGTGTGTTATGAAGAGAGAAACGGGCGGCACGCAGTCATTGAGCTCAGCGTTTTTCCCAGGCAGCCGTGGACAGCTAACAGCTGGTTTGGGAGGAAGGTGCAGACTAAATTTCCCAGGTGTCTCTCTGTTTCCACACTGAGCGACCTGTTCTGTCAGCAAGGAGGAACGCTGCCTCTCCGTGTAATTAGCTCGGGCCGTAATCGTCTCTTACTTTCTGTAGATCGCCGTGCTGTGCCATGTTTATATAAGTCCTTTGCTTTTCGTGCCACCTCCAAAAACACTGTTTGTGCTTTCAAGGTTTAAAGGGAAAATCTGCCATTTTTTTCAATGTACGTCCAATAAGTTTGATGATAATAACAGTCAACTGCAGCCATACATTCCTCAATATGTGATGCATCGGCTGCGCCTACATGTACCAGGGTGTAATTAATGGGAGCGTCTGATGCCGAACCCCCAAATTCCTCCAAATCCTGCCCAGTTTGTGTATGTGGGCGTTTCAGCGTCAAACGGAAATAAACAGTCATTTATCTTCTGAGTCACAGGAGTTATTTTGGATCCAAACCAACATGCTTACATGGAAAACAGAGTTCATAAGGTCGTGGAAATACCTGGAAAAGTCAGGCAATTCCAGGTCTGGTGTAATCGGAGAAGCGCCGGCGCCACCGTGGTTTGTGAGGTCAGAACGTTTCTTTGAACACAGATATGGTGTCGAAGGACAGAAGCTGGAGATGCTGAAGGTTGGATCATCAACACCATCGCAAGTAGAGAAGCTCATCTTTTTATTGCAGTGCATCGTTTTAAGAACCAACGCCTTCAGGGATCCGAGGAGGTAGAGAAAGATATAATTGTCCGGTCTTCTCTGCTCTATACGTTTCCCAGCCAATCAATAAAGTACGAGTAGATTTGGAATCATGGAAATAGAACCACGTATCGCTTCATCTCCAGATGACTTCCTCCCAGCGATAAAAGCAGTTTATTAGCCTGTCTGCCGCCGACGCCCACGAACCGCAGCCGCTCATCCCACTGATGATGAGTCGATATCCACCAGGCACCAAATGTCATCGGCTGCGGAAGAAGGGCGCTTGTTTCTGATCTATTAAGAGCCGGCGAGGCTTGTTTAAGGAGACACACGGGCGTCGGAGACAAAACAACGCCGTGCAATCCTACGTCGACTTTGATCGCCAGCATCTCAGCTTTTATGTGCAGAAACGGCACGAACAGCAGCTGTAACAGTCAACCGGACAGTTAAACTGAAGGGACAGATGTTGAGTGGTCGTCTGTCGAGAGCGCCCCCTCCTGGTCAATCAGGGGGTGGCGTCAAGAAATCGTTACTCAACTTAACGCGAGAAATGACATCACAGGTGTCGCAGTTCTTTAGCTATTGAAAGTAACGATCGTATTGCTTCAGCTGACTCCAATAATCCTCAACACTGGCTGGACATGCACATAAAAAAAGAGGCGATTATTCCCTTTAATGACATACTTGACTGTACAGACTCTATTAGAGGCTTCTCTCCATACGCTCCTTTCCAGAGGAAGTCTTTATCACTTGGAGAATTTCTCCTCTAATCCCTTCAAAGGGGGTTTTCCTCTTTTAATTACTTTACGTATCAGTTCTCCCATGTCAGGAATTTCAAAGAATTCCCGTCCCCTTAATGAGTCTCAATATTATTGGGCACCACAATGAAGCTATTCAAAGGATCATATCCCCTCCGAATCCGCCCCGGCGTTCTCATCTCCCTCATCGATCTGATAAGTTTTATCTCCGAGGCCGCCCCCTCTTGCAGAGAATATCGACGGCTTTTGCTTCACAGACCCTCTTTGATTTTCATCTTTTGGGAATTTGTACCTGCGAACGGAGGAACCTTTTCCCCGTTGTTAACCGCGGTCGTTTAGGAGGATGGAGATTGCTTGTCATATTTAATGACTGAAACTGTTATCTGAGTGTTTGTGTGTGTGTGTTATCAGCTCCCCGCGGAGCGTTTTCTTCCTCGCTGCCTCGGCAGAGGTGGAAAAAATAACAAGTGGCAACCGCCGCACGTAATCGCACGTGTTTTAACAGAATATAAAGAGTCTGGATCTGAATATCGTCTCTCGTGCCGCATGTTCCTCGAAATATCTTTTAATCACCGGCGTGCAAATAGTCATCGTCAGCAACAGCGGGCGAAGACACAAAAACTAAAAAGCGAATCATTGCGTTGATTTGTGAGAAGACGGGAGGAGGAGGAGGAGGAGGAGGGTGAGTTTGTCCCTGTAACGGAGAGCAAGACTTGAAGCTGTTGTTGTCCTTGATCCGTGCTGCCGTGTCGCCCTGACTGATGGGGGAGGAAATAACAGCTGCAGAGCGAAGACTACACCGGGGTTGTGGGGGTTATGAGCTCCAGTCAGTAATGGGATTGGTGTTGTAGGTGGGCTCTCTCTGTGTGTGTGTGTGTGTGTGTGCATCACCTGCACTACGTCACACGTGTGAACATTGGATTGATTGAAAACACACTGATGTGGGCGCGTGCGATGATGAAAGATGATAGCGGAGAAGGCCGAGCGTGCACGCCGAGGTTCGCTGTGGAAAAATCGATGCGGTGATTGAATGACTGACTGTCATCCCTGCCTGTCCCTCCTGAGGTGGAATTACTGAGGTGGAATAGCTGCGCCGCTACGGGTCATAAATCCCAATCTCTATGCCCAGTGACAGGGATGGTGACCAGGATCAGGATCAGCGGGGCTGCGGGGGAGCCGGCCGTCCACACCCGACTTCCACCAGCTGCAGTTGAATATCGGATCTATTATTTATTCATGACTTGTGTTTGATCGGAACGAGCTCTGCTCTGATTTTTAAACACATTGGGGAAAACATCAGTGTTGTTATGATGAATCATGATGAAACTGCACCTGGAATTCAATGTGATTCCGATTGTCAGCAGCACTGTTGTCGTCTTCCTTCGTGATGTTAAGCCGTTTCTTCATCTCCACCGATTGAGCTTCACGTCATCGAGAAAAAAAGAATTAATCAGCTCCTGATGGGTCTGACCATTGTGAACTGATGTCAAGTGGGGCCGGCAGCACAACAGAGTAAACATCCGTCCGATAATCGAGTGGGTTTCATCTTTTGATGTATGAAGAGTTACAGAAGAGCAACGTTCTTCGCTCTTTGTCTGAAGCTGTTCCAGTGTCATTATAAGCCGACATGGCTTATGTCCCTCTTCGTCACAGATAGACGTGACCCCTCTTCATCCCCTCTCGACCGGGCTCCCTTCATTTCCCCGGCTTGTTGTCTTTAAGTGCGTCCGGTCTCCGTCAGTCGAGTGGAACCCTTCCTGCTCCTCTTGACTTTGAATGAGTCCCTCAGATAATCAGGGGAAGATCTGACTCTGTCGCGGGCCGCTAAACCTACAGCCGTCACATTTAAATTACATTAGTGCATATTTATTCCGAGTACTGTCACGGCGGCGGCCTGAACGGAATAAAAGACGGAGCTAATGCATTTCAGTCAGAGGTGGAATCGATAGAATCTGGAGGCCCTTTCGCTTCCTGTAAAGGAAGTCGCTGAATGCAAAAAACCCATCTGTTAGCCGAGAGATCAAGGAGAAGCAGAGATTCGTAGCTCGGCTGAATAATCGGAAGACGTCTTCCACACATGTTAACGTGCGGCTGATCGCTGCCAGTCGGAGCCTGCGTGCCCTGTTGGATGGGTAAAGGGCAGCGGCAGGCATGTGAGCTCTTATTGCTCAGACAGGCGTGATGTTCCCTGCCTTGTCTTCACGGCCAAACAGGGATCAGGGAAAAAAAAAAAACACTTTAGAGCTCAACGGGGGATGAAAACCTGATGCCCCTTTATGACGGATTAATCCTGTGGATTAGGGAGCCGGACTCGATGTAGCTCGTCAATATCTTTTACCTTAGTTAAGGAAACCAGGATTCATGGTGCGGTGTTGGTTAATTTATAGCCTCCTAAAGCTTGATGTAACGCCCGTCGTTTTGTCAATCAATACTTGGCCACTCATGTTAATCACAGGCTCTTGGTTGCCTAGGTAACCCTTTTGGTATATCATGTGTCCTCTCCCATTGGCTGTCGCTTCTATCTCATTGCAACAAGGTGAAGATGAGCGTCTCTTCTTCACTGTGTTGCTTGGGAGGAAAAAAAGTGCATCTATAACTCTTATGTAACCTCCTCGGTGTTTTCTTTTTCTGTTTGTCGTCACGTTGACAACAGAATCGCAGCAGCCTTGAAACTGCTGTCTGAACAGTTGGAAACATTTGCAATTAAAACAAGGCGGGTGTGTCTTCGAATCAAACAGGGAACAAGTACGCAGCCTGGATTAGCATACAGTCAATAATACTTATGTAACATGCATGTGCTGGAGCTTCTCCTCCCGTTTTACAACCAGTAAAGCCACTCAGGCCTTTCCACTGCTCGTTGGTTTATGTTCCCCCCTCCAGGAACATGCGGAGCGGCTCAGGTGACCCCGTCGTGGTCGGTACGGGGAGCTTTTATTGTCTTTAGCAACCCTCTGTCTTCGGTCTCCTACCAGCCATAAAGGGCATCCAGCGAGAAATACACATGCACACGCACACATCAGTCATCCTGGCTGTACGTCACGGCGGTGCGTTCGGGATCGGGCGGACGGGTGCGAGAGGGCAGAGCCGGGACCACCCGAAGCAATAAAGATGAGTTGTGTTGTGGATGCAGGCGTTTATTTCGCTGCTTTTATGGGATCGCTGCTCCCTGCCGGGGGTGTTTGTTAATCATCCCCAGGAGGAAAGTGCGTCTGTGTACGTACGGCTCTTTAAAATGCCATTTGGCAAACCATCAGTCGTCAGGAGCCGCAGCCACCGTGTGCATGTGTTAAATATGGCAAAATTAGACTCTCACCGCTTTTATTGTCTTATATTTCTGCGTCACTTAAAGGTTGTAGGCTGAGAAATAAGCTGTTGTTTTTAAAGGGGCCAATTCAAACCTGTTATGATAGAATGGTACAACATGGTAGAATTACTGTGCTAAGAGCTGCAGCTCTGCTCTCCTTTAGTGATGCTGAGCGCCGTCGGGGGCGTCCCTCCGTCTCTGTTTCTAAGACGTGCATCATTGTTCGGGACGACTTCGACCTTCCGCGCAGGCGTCTCCTTTCAGACGCCGGCTTTGTGTCGATACGCCACCTACATCCCGATCGCTTCGAAAACTCTCTCCGACTTCTTTATCGTCGGGCCATTAAGTGGCCGCTGTGTCAAATGCCGTCATCTCTGAGGTCCTTTTTTACTTCCCAGAGATAGTTTAGCCGACTATTCAAAGCTTTTCATTTTTATATGCAGTTTATTGATTTCACACCTGCCGCTGCAGCCGACCGCTGAGAGCACTCGCCTTTAGTTTCTTTTCTTTTCTTTTTTTTCCAATTTGAAGTCCTTTTTCTGTCAGGATCCCTGCCTGGACTTTGACTGTTCTGTAGTTTGGACTTTGGGTTTTTGAGTGCGTCCTGGGTTTTGAAATGTTTCTAGTTTTCACGCGTTTTGTGTTCGGATCTTTTGTGGCCGGTTTCCTGTTTTGTTTTGTATGTTCCTGCCTTGTGTCGTTGTTCTGTGCTTTACTTCCTGTCTTTGTTCTCTCACCTGTGTCTCGTCAGCCAATCAGCTCCCAGCCTGCCCTCGTGTTCTCTCACCTGTGTCTCGTCAGCCAATCAGCTCCTTGCCTGCCCTCGCGTTAGCTCACCTGTGTCTCGTCAGCCAATCAGCTCCCTGCCTTCGCGTTCTCCCACCTGTGTCTTGTTACCTTGTTTGTTGTCAGCTTTCGTTGGTCGTCCTTTGAGTCCTGCCTATATTTCTTTTGTTTTTGCTTTAAAATAAAGTCACCACTCCTCACACGACACACGCCAAGTGTTTGTAATTCAGTCGGGTTCGATTCCTGCCGGCATCCTCATGCATTCGTGACTATAGCACCGTAATCGTAGGTAGGAACCGGACGCTCAGGTAAAGGTGTGTGTGAGTGCTCAGCGCTGTAACTGAACCTTCCTGCATGTTAATCCAGCTGAAATGTCTCCATCACACATTTCCACAGCTTTAAGTAGCTTGAAGCTTCCCGCGGAGTTCCTGTCGCTCGGTGTTCCTCTCCTTGTTTGTGAGCCGCTGCCTTTCAGAGACTCGTGTTAACCAGCTCACAGAACAGTGATCCAGCACCTTTTCTGTCTGCATAAACTCGCAGGGCTTTTCGCTGATGCTCATTCTTCAAAGCGGTTGTCTGGTCGCTCCACCAACGGAGGAAAAAGAAAAAGTGTTAAAGGATGAAGCCAAGAGTCTGTTGTCAAGGACACTCGGGAGGAGAGGAGAGAAATGTTTCTGGCATTGGGACGCTGCTCAGGATTTTAACAAGTATCACCCGGTCGCCTTCGCAGTTTTCTCTCTGTATCGCTGCGTATGTTGGGAGAAGAATAAAGGACAGTTCACAGTCTCGGTATCAAACACCCTGAAACATGTCACTTTTCTGATCACCTCAAATTTGCCAGCCGCTATTTAGATATTGAATCTGAGTTTAAATGGAAAAATAATACTGGATCACAAGAAAACTGAAAGAATGCAAATGTCTGCAGGCAGATTGTTGCTGTTTTAAACACACAATAATCTATGGAGCCTCTGCACACCCATCGATCAGGGAATGTGCTCGGTATCGGCTCCAATCTCATCTAAAGGGTAAAAGATTTGGAGGATAGAAAACATCAATTATACTTTGATTGAAACGTATCTGGCAGACAACAGAACAATATGAACCGTATTTGAAATCCTCAGAGAAATCAAATATCATCTGAACGCGGGATGAGAAGTATCGGCTTCCTCCAACGCCTCCTTATGAAGGTCTGAACCAGGTTCAACTCGACTCCCGGACCGAACTTTGGTTTCATCAAGCGACCGCATCCAAAACAAAAGCCTGAAATCCTTTCTATTACTCCTGCCTCTCTTATTTCCTCTTTTGTCCCGTCGCTATTACCCTCCATTCTCCGCCATCTCCTCTGGTTTCCCTTGATAGCCTGCCTTCTTTTGAGTCCATCTCCACTCCTCCGTCTCCCTATCTTCTCTTTTGTTCCAGACTCCCATTGCTAATGAAAAAAAAAAGAAAAAAAAGAAAAGAGATCAGCCTGGAACTTGAATAAATGCGCTGCTCAGTTTTCCTCCTCACGGACACCTCCGGAAAAAAAAATGGACGCCGGTTAACTTTGTACTCGGATAAGAGGACCAAGAATGGCTTTTGTCAATATGTTTTTCACAGGGTGAGATCAATGCTAACTTCATCTGCCCTCTCAGCCATAGAGGGCCTAATGGGAATCGTGATGCTCCCACTGAAATGAAGAGAGGAGAGGATGAAATGAGCAGCTGCAGGCGGAGGTTACGCTGGGCCGCTCTTAACCGGCTGGAAATAAAATACAAATTATTATCTTCCTCCAAGGTGCCTCCGCCATTGTAATTGGAATAGGGAAATGCATTTAAATCCATTTGGAGACTGCTGCTTACTGTTATGTTTTAATTAATTACCAAGGAGGTAAAAAGTTAACTGCCCTCGGACCCCCGACCCCTGAGGGCCTCCAGGGCCCCGGGTTCAATACCAGGCAATTAGTTTGAGGTGAACTGATTATTTTCAGTCCCTCTAAGTCACTAGAGTTACGCAAACGACAGACATGTGTGATACCAAAGATGTAGACCCTCAAAGTCTAGTTCGTTTGGCTGGTTTTTGACGAGCGGGGACTCGGAGACCGGACGCACCTGCTGCGGTCGCTAACGAGCTAACGGATCTCTGACACGACGTGAAAAGACGGTCAATTTGATAACCGTTGCGGCAGAAGGGATGGCCTTGGTTCGTTGCCAAGCAACAGTAAACAAAATCAGTAGCCTGATATCTATTCATTGGATGAAAATGATATACATGGAATCCTGCTCGGGGACCTCGTGTTTGCAGACGCCGACGTGAGTTACGAGCGGTGTCTTCGCCCGACAGCCAGCGAGAGTCGGTGTTGACTCGCGGTGCCTCGCGGTGTCTCGCGGTGTCTCGCGGTGCTCCATGTCCTGCTCCGGTGGGTAGATGGAGCCAGTTGGAGCAGATGGTGAGATATTATCACACCTTCTCGCCCAATAGATTTTTGTCGATGACGTCATGAAACGTCGTAGCTATTTCTGTACCTCGTGACCTTACAACCTCGGTGTTTGATGTCAAGGTGACTCTAATCCCTTTCGATCCCCGTCGCGCCACGTGCGGCCGCTCGTATCTCCCCGACACTCTCGGGCGGCGGTGCCGGTGCAGATGGCGCTTTACAAATTTCCATCACATACATCCGCAGCGTGAGACGAGGGACAAGACAGAGCACATATTTATCCGAGGCTCTTATTTACAATCTCTGATAGACCGTGTTGCTTTTGAGTCAGCTACCTGCAGCTTCCGCCCGCCGCACTCAGCCCGCCGAGTAAATAATGGGAGCGGAGACGCGGGCGCCTGCCTCCAACCACCGCCGAGCAGATTAATAACAAACGCTCCCTTCTCATCTCCTCCATTTGCTTTAGTGCTTTCCGTCCCTCCCCTCCCGTTTCTAATCAGACAAATACTTTGTATCTCTCTCTTTGTGTTCTCTCTGTCTTCCTCTCTGCATGCAGACATTCACACCAACAGATAGTCAGAACTTAAAGCCCAGAAAACAGAGGGATGCTCTTTCTGACGCTTTTTTTTGCAGCTATAGCATAACGAGGTGGATCTGCATGCACTTGGCAAATATCCAAATCCGCCATAGCTGACCAGCGAAGAGTGTTGGAAGGTGAGTCACTTAGCGCGTTAGCTTCGTAGCACCGGACGGCCGTACGTGGAGCCGCGGCATCAATCTCTGGGAAGTCATTCATGCAGACGGCAGATGGCAATTTACAAGCCTCTGCTGGCGTCTATATAGACACATATTACCTACCAGATGGAACTTTCTTTTTTCCATTCTCTGCACACTCCACCACTCCGCCGGCTCATGAGATAAACCGAAATAGAAGCAGGGGAATAGAGAGGACATGAGAGGGGGAATAAGAGGATGTCAGGAGATGCACGGATGGAAAGACATTACAGCGGAGAGCATCAGAGAGAGTTTAGCAAAGGTGAGGTGGAATAAAAACACAAAAAAAAACAGGCGACAGAGAAGGAGAGAGTGATAAAACAATTATCAAAGTGTAAAACAATAATCTGGTACAAAATAGCTTCCTTTGAGTTTCTCCCTCCGTCTCTGCGGATCGTCTGTAAATGGCCAAGTAACTCATTTTCTCCTGCTCCCAGGACACATTTTAGGGGGTAAAATGGATTGAAACTCTGGCCCAGAAAGCTTTTCTGAGACACAGAACTGCTTTAACACCATGTTCTGTAACTCCAGGGACCGAAAACCACCGAATGTGGCAGGAGTTCTGTCTGCAGCGGCTTAATAAAGAGAAAAGACGGATTTTAGTTGCTTTTTATGGAAATGTGTGTAATAATTTAAATCACATTAAGTGGACTAAAGGCAGGGACATCCGAGGTCCTCCTGATACACACCGTGTTCCAGCCACGCTGTCTGATTCCACTTCAGTTGCATCATCACGTTTCTCATCAAGGGATCTTGTAGATGTTTTTTATATCTTATATAAGACCACCGGGTCAAGAAGTTCATGAGGTCATGATCTCTGTTCTTTGCGTCGACACGTCGTCCATCACACTCCCAAAAAACAGCCAAAGACAAAAGCTGTGTTCTCCAGTTTGGACTCAACTGTCCATGAACCTCAATGGCCTCCATGATTTCATCTCTTCCTGCACTTTGTCTCCCTCCTCTGAGCTTGTGTTGAGCTTTCGCCCGTCATGCCTCTGCAACACTGCACCTGGAATCGATCCTGTTTCGGATCATTACATTAGTGCACTTGCATGTCGTACACTGTGTCTCTGCCTGGACTTTTGGAAGGGTCGTCTCAGTCTGAACACAGTTGAACTGCCTGAAATGACCTTCGCCACGTTGGAGTAGCAAAATGTTTGCATTTAAAATCATCATCAGATGAGTGTGGCTGCAGTGAGGATGCTACGATAACACAGAGAGCAGCGGCACACGAAGCAGCTCACTGCAAGAGCATGCTCGGCCATTTTTAACACTATATCTGCTGACACAGCATGTTCTCAACTTGTATGAATGTCTTTTGCGTGCGTGCGTGCGTGCGTGCGTGCGTAAAAAGAGAAAAGATGTTAAAAAGCTCCCGTCGTCTTTTAGCAAAGATGATATCTTAGGGAATGCCTGGATGTAAGCAGGGTGCTGCTGTACGTGCGAGGATGAGGAAGTTGAGGGTTTATTGTCAGAACATTGACAACAAACTCTTTTCTGAGTCTCACTAAAGTCCGAGAATAAGACAAAGTTGACTGATGTCTCCCTCGTATGTGAGAACGTGTCCATAGCTCATTGAAACTCTGCCTCCTTCACTGTAAACGGCCGCGTCCTGACAGGCGGTAATAAAGTAAAGAACCGTCCCTCGTCGAGGTTGTTCTGCTCGTCTGTACGTGTGACGTCTGCAGGCCTCGGTTATTGAATTTGAATTTATGTCTGACGGTTTCCTTGCTTGCTAACGGAAGGCAGAGCGCCGCTGTTTCATACACTTTATTAAGTGCTTCCCTTGTGATTTATGATTGGTATTAGACCTTGAAGGCACCGCTGGCGGTTTCTGCTCAGAAAAACTGGCAGCAGAGAAGTTTATTAAGAAAATGATTGAATGAATAATCACATTTTTCATTCATCTTATCGTATTGGCAGAATCAAATTAAGCGAGAGCATCTTGAAAGAATGTATCTTATCTTATCAACAGGAATGTAATTACCATTTTACGTGCCCGTTTTTTAGGGGGAAAAACCTGCAAATAAAAACACGGTTGTGAAGTTTCTTCATGTAAGACGACAGCAGTGGGACAGGTTGACTTTGTGACATCGGTGGGTTGGAAAGACGTTTGAAGAGTCACACAGGGACAGAAAGACGTTTTCAAAGCTCCCAGGTTTGCTGTTAACTACTTACACGCACTTGGGATCATTGAGTCACTGCCTTTATTTGTATCGTAAGCAGTTCGATCCAGAACTTCATGCTCACACACAGAAGAAGTGACGTCGCTGCAGTAAAAGCTCAGTAAACTAACCAACTCTAAATATCTTGACCTCTATTTAATCCGTTAATAAAGAGGACTTCATCTCCAATGTTTATAGGAATGAGGTTCTCCTCGTCTTACCTCGGTGCTTCTATTAACGCTGCTCTCCTTTTGTCTCCCTGGTGCATTCGAATAAGACCTGATCTACTTGTACGTCTTCCTCTGAAAATAACTCCAGCTGAAGCTCCTCAGGTGGCTCCAGTGAGTAGACGAGTCGGGCGACGAGGCCCCGCGGCCTCGATCGAAGCTTCCTAAGATGCTTTAAAATGCTACTTGGGGCCGACGGGACTTCGTTTCTAGGAAACATCCTCATGATCCTCCGAAGACACCGTGAGGTTCAGAGAGGAATCGAGTCCCCTGGCGGCCCAAAAATCCTCGTAGGCGAATTCCCTCCCCCTCATCTGCAGGTTCTTCTTCCTCCCATCCTCTTGTCTTATCCTCTGTAATAACACTGAATTTGCCAACAATGCAATATTTGAATTTGAACTTTGTATGTCCTCCGGTGGACCGGCTGCGGTGACGTCACTGTGACGTCCTCCCGGCTCTCCGTGTTCCTCGGGGTTCAGCCTGCTGTTGTTGCTGCATTTGACATTTTTTTTTTCTTTTTCTCAAATGACTGCCGAGATTGAAGCTAACTGATAAATCCATCCCGTCCCAAACGTGAGCCTGAAACCCACAACGCCGTATAATTGCTTCATATTATCAGCTGTCTTGTTTGTTTTACTGTGAGTGAAGTGCCCAATCCCCGCCGACATCTCTCCTTCCCTCCATCCCTCCTTCCTCTCCTCCACCTGTGAGATCTCCTCGCTCTGCCCGCCAGTCGTTCCCCAGCCGGCTGCCTTTTACGAGCGGCGGCGGAAGAATACTTCAGCTCGCTGCGCCGCCTTTGCCCTCTCCGACGGGCGAGGCCGTGAGGTGATCTCCGGGTTCACGTAGCAAGCTTTGTACTTCACCCAAAACCCATCGTTAAAGTCTCCTCACACCTTTATTGTTAAATATCTTCTCATTACTCATCATCGCTGGACCCCGGGGTCGGCTAGGCGTGTTAGAACTCCGGGTCCACCTCCCAGACAATTTAAGGCCTGAGTCCAGACATTTTTAATAGGCTCCTCATGGTGATTCTCTCCCCGTTGCCATGAATCTTTCATGACGCCGTGGAACTCTCGACTCACCAGCGGGAGACGCTCAGGAGAAGACACAGATCTCTGCTTCCGATTCGTTTTGGAGCGAGGACACCTGCTACAGAGATCCGGGCTAATGCGCATGCAGCCTGCGAGACCGAATTTAGATTACATGAATTACGTCGAATTAGTTTAAATGTTCTTTATTATGTAAGTCAGGTCCTGATGTCTCGCCGTACCTGGAGTCATCGCCACATCTGCTGGCAGGACACCAGCTTACACACACATCAAGTGATGTGTTGATTGTGTTAGTACGGTGTTTCCCGTCTTCTGTAATTGGACGATATTATGCCAATTAAGGGAAATACGTACGACTAGTTGGCACCGAACTTATTCATCAGATGAGCAACATAGAAGTTTGGTCTCTTGGTGATCTGTGAGTAGCGACGGAGGAAAAAAGCAAGTTGTCGTTAATTAAACGAAGTGAGCAGACAGTAGTCTGATGTGAGTTTTGGTCTGTTGGAGAGACGATCTATTGGTTCTTTCTTCTCTCTGGACCTGCTCGCCATCGACTCCGGTGTTTTTGCTGACCCAGAATTGGACCTTAATGGCCTTCAGAGAACTGCAAAGATTCTTCCTCACTCATCATAACTGCGATGTTAATACAGAGGAGACGGCAGGTGAAGCTGATTCTGGGTTTTCTCTGCCAAACGTCCCGTCAATTCCAGGTGATGACACAGCACCTTGTTAACACATCAGTATCTCGGGGGCTGCCATGTCAGGGTGCCGGGGTGATTTATTATCCATGATCCGCCCTGAGCCTCTTCGCATTAAAGGGGGATGCCTCACTTGCGAAACCAAATATAACAAGTGCGTTACAAAACGTGCGGAGCGGGAAAGTCTCCGAGGCCGCCTGAAGGCACGAAGCTGCTGCTCATCGGGTTTGAAGTAACAGTCAGCACGGGCTGCACGGTTGTTGTCAGCGTAAGTATTAACTCGAGTTTGGAAGCACACAGGAGGAATAACTAAAGGGGAGGAGGTGTAGTCAACAAAAATAACTTCATTCAACCGATGGAGCTTTAATGTGGTGCCGAATGCATGAAAACATCAAGATGATGCAAACATGAACCAGGCAGCGAATCAAAGGAGTCCAAAATAGTGCAGCATGGAGACGGTGGCCAGCTGCCTCCGATTCCCAGCTCACCTTCAGCTCCAACCAACCACAGACCTGCAACACGCACACACACGCACACACGCACATATGTTGCATCATGCTACCTTTTAAAGACGAGGCGCAATAAGCTGCGAAGAGCAACACAGGAAAACCTGCACACACGGACGGATTCTTTCCTCATGCTGCTCATGTTATTTCCTGATGGATGAATATGAAAATCCAACCCGGGAAGCACATTAGCATGTTGAATTATCACTGAGCTGCACTGATGCTCCTTTTACGGACTGCAGGAGGAAAACAATCCATCCGAAGGTTTCTTCTTCCCCGATTCGGTTTTCGGTCCTTCGGAGGAACACAGAGCTGCAGAACATGGTGCTATCAGGGCGATGAGGACTGTGCCTGAAGCAGAATATCTTGCTTTAATTAGCTGTCCTGACACAATCTACTTTCCTTCCCGTCCACCTCTCAGCTGTCCTGGCTCAGCTGCCAGTGCTGCCAGTGCCGTGTTTACATCGAACCAGTGAAGGGATCCGCACTGCCCACGCTGTTGGTTAATTAACTCGGACCAATGTGTGTGAATTATCACGGCAGCTCGCTGCAGCGGCTGAAGTCTGGACTTCATTAAGTCAATTTATTCTCTACTTTGCTATAAAAGTATTTCAGCCCCTTCGGCTGCACTTTTTTACTAATGGAGCGCAGCGTTAGATTTGGCAGGACACAAAGTCAAGCTCAGTCCGTAATTAGGGTCAAGAACTGGTTTCATAAGGACCTCGTTTGAAATGTTTCGAGACCCGGAAAGCGATACGGTCCGAGGTCAGCGGCGCTGCTGCTGAGTCAAGCAGGTCCAATGAAGTCCAAACTCGCCGTCGTTCCGTTCGCTCTGTCATCAGTCGGGAGGATGTCTGCACATGCGGAGCGATCAAAGGCTTTGTTTCATGTCAGTACAGTAAAGGAGAAGCAGGAAGCGAAAGGCCGTTTTCTAAGCGCATCAGCCGAAGCCGAGGTGCAGCACCTAACTACTGTCTTTGATCTCCGGTTGAAGCCCGGTTCTCTGACTACAGCAAATGATACATAGACGTCCACTGCATGCCAAACTCTCTTCACTCCGGCTGCCAGGAGGAAGAAGAGGAGCCGTTTCATTGCTTCTGATTGTTCTATTTCTTCCATAAATCAAAAGCAGTTTGATTAAGAGTTTGTTGTCTTTCCACCACATAAAACGATGGTATAGTGGCGTATAGGCTCCGCCCCTCCTCCGAATCCTGCTGATTGCATCCGATCCGATGCCAGCTCACATCAGCTGATGCCCCAGTTCTTCCCTTCCATTCACTCCGTTGGTAAATGTCATCCAGGGCGCCGTATTGAAGCTACCTTTCTGCTTCCCCTGCACGCCGCCTCCAAACCACCCCAGCTCCTCCTTTTACATGCTGCGTCCGACTTCATCAATGTCAATGTCAATATCCGTTTTTTTCTGTTGCCTCAGAGCATCTCGGCTCTGTACCAGATGGGTCTTTGGGATTGTTGAGGAATGACCTTGTGGGATGAGACAGGAAAAAAGCCCCACCAGTTGCTGCATAACGTAAATCTACCAAAGTGGTTCAAACTGGATAAAAAGCAACCAGACTTCTTTACTTTCATGTTGGCAGATCCAACAACAATCCAGTCGTCAAGTCGTTCCTCCCTGAGTGGACACATGACTCACAAATTCTCATATCAGCTCCATCTGAGTCACCGCCTGGAGAACTCCTGCTAATGGGCGACCACAGAGGTAGCAGATGTAGATCCAACCGAGGCTCACAGCTCTGCAGCCATTGTTTGCGTGATACATCTAATCAAAAGCATGTGGACTTTTTTGGGGGCTTGTTACGGACCATCAATGCCAAGTTGTTTTTTTTTTGAAGATGGAAGACTGACAACGCTTATTTGAGGGCGTGTTGCATGCTGTGCTTTCACTTCTTTGTGTTGGACAGCACTTCCAGAGCTGTCTGAGCGATGCAGAGGAGCCCCCACGGTCCAGCTCGGGGTCCATGCTGACCTGTCTTGGTTAGAAAGGACCAACACTGAGACGGTTGCACCCTCCTGTGGAGTCATCACCTCTATGACTGCTACAGCCGGACACCCACAAGGTTTCCAGAGGACCGAAACTATTGCACCTTTTCAAACCTTCACTGGAGCAAGCAATGAATCCTGCAATCAAATCAGGACTTTCTGGCGTCATCCTGTGTTGAATAGGAGCCTGAAGGGTTATCATAGAGCTATGATGGTGTAAATCTAATCACTGATGCAACCGCTTGTGTCACTTCAATGCTCCGGTTGATGTCGTGTGATGGTCCTGCAGCTTGTGATCAGCGGTGCTTGGCTGCTGAGCCCCGGTCGTGGTATTGGCAAGTCGTATAGTTGGTCAGTCCCTGGTTCATTTAAATCACTGTGCTCTGTGTTCACTTATTGATCTTGTCCACCCAACAACCAGCCAATTAGTTTAACCATAGAACACCCGTTGTCCTGTCAGATGTCGGAGTTTTGCTTTTTGTGCCCTTGGAAACGAATCATTCATCCCATTTTTTTTTTTGTTTTGGTCTTGCAGAAGCA
The DNA here is from genome assembly GCA_901007825.1 of Macroramphosus scolopax. Taxonomy (NCBI): domain Eukaryota; kingdom Metazoa; phylum Chordata; class Actinopteri; order Syngnathiformes; family Centriscidae; genus Macroramphosus; species Macroramphosus scolopax. The sequence goes on from CAAKHC010013215.1 coordinate 23,057, forward strand.
GGTTTGGAGGCGGCATGCTTTGCCGCGCACTGCACAGATATTGATTTTCGCTGTGTGTGACCCTGGTCCTCCCACACGTTGACCCGGCGCAGCGCGCTGCAGCACGGCTGTGGAAAGACAAGGCCAAATGTCTATTTGTCTCCACCGGAATGAAACGTCTCAATGTGCAGCCGAGAAGCTGAGCTCGATATTCTGATGCGGTGTGCTAAACCTCGTGGCAATGAAACAGATGTTACGTACAAGACAGCAGGATCGGCCTTTAGCATGATTATCTGTGCCAACAGAGCTTAAAGAAAAGAATCTCAGGCTTATTTGGATGTTGTTTCATTTAATATCAACGATTCAAGTATTGTACATTTCATTATATTACTGCATATATATTGTACATATGTACTTCTTTCATTGTCATTATCCTGCATGATGACAAACATCTTGAATCTTGTATGGCTGTAATTTGTTTACCAGCTGATGCGCTCGTTGTTACTGAGGCACTAATTTACTTCCTACATATTTAGGGTTCAGATTATCTTCATTTGCAATGAGAGCTGACAGGACTTCCCTTCAGCTTGCCAGGTTGCATCGTGTGGTTTGATTAATTTCTGTAAAGACTGGAAGAAGCACCGTCTGCAATGTCCTTCAAAAGACTCAACGCGAGTTCCCACCATTTATCAAACCCCACATTTTTCCTTCAAATACCTCTTTTGTTCCTTTTTTTGCTTTTAATGCCGCTGTCGGACGGAGACCGGCTGGCGTTGTAAAAGATGGAGTGTGTTTCAAATAGAACCCGAGACGGTTGCTGGTTTTCATTGTGCCAGGCAGAACATTCGGTTGGATGAAAGTCAGACTTCTCTTGCTCCTTTCAATATTTTTTGAAGATCATGATTTCCTTTGTGTGCACAATCCCTTCGTTCAAACAAAAACGTCGGTGTAAAGAAACAAACGGGCGCTGGTCCAGGTGAAAAAACAGATCGAGAAGGACACTGTTGTGATCGGCTTTAAGATCCTCGACAGGATGCTAACGTTGAATCACCCACTAAACTCCATTCAGTTTAAAATATTTGACTTCTCATGCTATTTATTTCGAGCGTGGTTGATGACTCACTCCTGTCTTTTCTGGACAATAATGGCAAACAGCGGAGGGGAGGGGTGTCCCCTTCATATTTGGACAAGAGCTGTGGTTGAACACTTCTATCATGAATCACAATGTAGCCACGGCGAAACCACTTCCTGCTCTATCATCTGTTTTACTATTAAATGGGACAGAACCAAATGAACATCATGTTGTATTAAAGCAAACGAGACCAGAAATATGTTGGGAAAAATATTTATTGTGGTAGGAAATCACATGAAAAGTTGGATCATTTACTCAAAGACTTCTTTACATGCTGACTTTTTTTTGTTGCAACATGCGAAGTCGCCCCCTGCTGGCCATTAGGAAGACTGTATGTTTAAGCTTTCAGCATTCACACATGAAATCTTTATCCAGTTCTTTTATACAGTCTATGTGTTTTTTTTAAAATTGTTTTATGCTAATGTCAAATAATTCATACATATTTTTTTTTTTTTTTACATGTGATGCCACAGACAGTGTAGATAAAGAAAAACGGAAAAAGAAAAAGATCACCCCGATGCAGAAGGTGTTGTTTCTCATGCTTGTTGCAATCTGGCTTTAAAATAATGTAATAGCACGACTCACATGTAATCAATTCCCGGCTCCGTGACCCTTCCATGCTGTTCCTCTGACACTTCACATTAAAGGCGTTTAACCAAACACAGTTGTTATAGTGAGCGAAACACCCTGAGATCTTTTGAGGTGCATAATGAGCTTTTTTTTCTGAGGGTTAGAGGATCTGCAGCCGCATCCCGTGTCCGAGGTAATCCGATTCATGTCGTCCATTTCTCACGGGCTTATCTGAGCCCACCTCTGGAGAGCCGGGGGTCTCATGTAGTATTGATAATAGATATGACATTGTGTTACTGTGAAACCCAGCGAGGGGGAAAAATCAAATCCCGGTCTGCTTTGTCCATCAAACACAACTGATTGCATGGAGAGAAACACTTTCTTTTTGATGTGTTCTTATTTTTTATTCATGACCACGTCATTGTTGAATGCACTTGAGTCAAATATACTCGTAGCTCGATTTCATCTCTTTAAAGGTCAGTATGTGTGCACGGCTACACTCAAGATCCACACTTCTGTCTTGTTTTGTTTAAACAGGAAGTGACTTATCGCGGCATCGAATCAAGTTTCATGAACTTTTATATCCATCTTTAGAGCATTTTCATGTCGGTCTGCAACTCCTGATACTAATGCACCTACTATCTCCTGCTGCCTCTGTTATCTACTCCCACTATAAGGGCCTCTGTGCTGCCTCCTTCACTGCCAGAAAGCCAAGTTGTGAAGCTCCGCAGGATCATTACTCCAAATAAATTGATGTGTAAATTAGCATATAATGTGCCATCTCCTTCTACGATCCTCGGAATTGTGACGGCTTATTGGGGAGGCAATAGCTGTGTTCCTCTGGATGAGAGTTAATAACATTTCTTCTGGCTGACTGTCCGCAAAATTGCCTCTCGAACGCCACACGTGCTGCAAGAAAAGCATAATTCATTAAATGATGTTCGCAACTGACAAAAAGTGGGAAATGAACTTGAGATCTGCCTGAAACTTTATTTTTTTTTTCTATATGCATGGCATTAACTTCCTCACAGAGGACCACCATCCCCTTTAAAGATGCTAAGCTAATAGTGGCTGCATGTGGCTGCAGACAAACAGCAGATGCTCATCTGTCTTCATCTGCAACGCCACCGTCTTGCTCTCGGTTTTATTGTTACAAAGAGGATTCCCCTCCTCGGCACAGGTTTTGAGAAACAAATGGAGAAGAGCACAGCACATCAATTACTAAATAACCTCTTATCTTTACTCGCCTCTAATGTTTGCTATTCATCTCCTGACAGTACACAAATCTTGTATTTAGGGGGGAGTAGCTGCAGGGCAAAAAATGTCAATTTGATATTGTTTATCGGCGCTGGTGGAGGTGTGATAATTGCGTTCTCGGCCTTAATCCAGCGCTGATCGATAAACTATCATTCCCGTTGCCTTGAGCCACACAAATGTAATTACATGTGGGTTTGGCGGGTTGGTTTCGGTTGCTGACCAGTATATGTGCCCTCTGTTTATGTTTGCAGATGATGAAGTTTGCCTGGGACAACTACAAGAGCTACGCCTGGGGGAAGAACGAGCTGAGGCCTCTGACGAGAAACGGGCATGTTGGCAACATGTTTGGTGAGTGTCAGATGTTTGCTGAAGGCTAAACTGAAACTGGAGGCAGAGGGCCGGTCGGCTTGTTGCAACAGCTTAAACTGCCTGTTAGAAGTTTCCTCCTCCTCCTCCTCTCACGGCCGATAGACCAGAGGAAAACAATTGGCAGGAAATTGGAGCTTCAGGCGCCTGGTAATATTTTGCTTCCACGTCTTCCCGGCCACCTGGGAGTCCATATGTGCCGGCGCCTCTTTTTCTTAGAGGTTTCGGCGCGCAGGATGGCGGAGCTTATGATGGCAGAGCTTATGATGCACTTCCTTCCCATTGTGCCTTTATTTTAATTTCATTTGATTGTATTCTGCTTTTATTCATTCTGATGCTTTTATTTTTTTAACTGGAGCTCCTTTTTTTTTTTCTCTTTTTGCAGTGTCGTAAAGATCAAGTACTTAGATGAAGTATTGTTTGTTATTGTACTGGATCTGAACCAACAGAGGTTGAAAGGAATCAGGAATCCATACATCCCTATTCCAGAGGAATAATACTGAATAAAATCCCCACGCCAAATTCTTTGTCTACTTCCAGCCGTCACGTAAACATGTCGCGTCAGCTCGTGCCTCCGTGAGCTCCTGCCGCTGTGTCTTTCTTACCTTTCGACCGTCACGGGGAGCCGCCGTCTCCAGCAGCCACTAATTGGAGACGGATCCGACGGGGTCGCCGGGCCCCTCCGCAGCAGAGCGTATCAGTCAGTTCACTCTGCTGAGCCCGAGGGAAATCCCACAATAAAGCTCTTAATAAAAGGTGGATCAGCTCTTAATAAGACTCGGACGGGGAACACCTTCCATACCTGAGGTCTTCCTCCATCACATGTGCAGGGATTCAGCATGAGCAAGATCTCTTGAATACACAGTTTGTGTTCTCTATTCGGTTGTTGGTCCTCCGGGATTCCTGCTCAAATCATGCGTATTTAAAATCTACCTACCAGAGATTATTTCTGCATAAAATTAAAAAGGCAAATTGTAGTCGGATCCAGACTTTTTGCCTGAAGCTGGAGTCAGAGCAAATTGTCTTGAGATACCGATCGGCTCAACGAGGAAGCTGCGCTCAGACGGAACAAAAAGGAAGAAGAAAACCTCTTTAGTGGTCAAGTTGATGTGCAATGATCTAGAGACTGACCATCTTCATCGCATTATTTTCCTGCTTTCAACCGTCCTTGTTCGCCACACAGTTTATTATCTACGAGTAGCGAGCGAGAGAGAGTGAGTTGAAGGAAGAGGACGCGAGGGACGGAAGGGCATCACGCTAGCAAGTAAATGTCACGTTCTGAATGTGTGTGTGTGTGTGTGTGTGGGGGGGGGGGGGGGGGGGGGGGGGGGAAAGCCAGGTATGAAATTGGATGCTGTGTTCTTTCATTTAATCCCAAGAGTAAACAGAGATGCGGCCTGATTGGATCCACAGTTAGCGTCCTCATTGGAGGCTTGTCAACAGCTGAGAATCACCAGCAGCAGCAGAGAAAGGCAGAGCCAGTCGCTCCCCACTGCTCATCCCCCGTTTTTATTTAACTACAATCCTCCTTTGAGTCTTTTCCTCGACACTCATTTCTTTTTAATCCCCCTCTCCTCTCCTTTGTTACGACCCCCCAGAGGCGAAAAAAAAAAATCCCTTTATTCCTCTTTCTGATCACCAAAGTTGGTTTGGAAATATATATTTTTTTATATTTTTCCCTTTTCGTTATTTAAAATGCAGAATGTCATCACAGCTTATTAAAAGTTTCTTTCACTTCGGGTAGTTTGACAGAGAAAACTGAGCTATCGAGAATATTTTCAGCAATTCTGACTCCTTGTAAAACGCTGTGTGTGTGTGTGTGTGTGTGTGTGTGCGTGTGTGTGTGGTTTCTTACTTTGAGAGCTTACAAATACATAAGAATCTAAAAATGCATCTTTTTTTTCCCTCGAGGAAATAAACCCTTGTTATTACTTCATGTGTTAGAAGCAGCACTGACGGACAGACGGATGACGTCACCGAGGGGTTAAATCTCCCCCACATGTAGCGACGGATGCAATTTTTGTTCTAAACCCGCCGACAGTAACCTTTGCTTTCATTGGATTAAATTCCCGATCATGTCAAACATTAAATCTCCCGGGACATTCCGGAATAAATGAGAACAAGGTGACGAGATTAAGGTCAGATACGATGACATTTGTACAATTGCTTCGCGTTCCGGCTCCAGAAATCCTCATTAGTTCATGTGACGGAAGCATATTGGCTAAATGCCACAGCTGCTGTTCCTGGTGGAGTGTTGTTCTTCTCAGCACCTGTGGAGCCGGCGTCCAGTCGGCAGGAGTATGACGGCTTATCAATAGTAGAAATACAGTGTAGGGTGTGTTTTATAGGAACCCATGAAGGTGCTTCTAAATCCTCCACACCTCCTCTAACACAGACGAACCTCCATTAGGGTCTTTTTTTTCGGCTCCTCTGCTGTTCTGACCTCATTCAAATATTGGACGGAGGCCTGTGTTTTCTTAATAAACAGCTTTTGTCTTTTCAAAAGGTGACGAGCTCAGGGGTTTGTTGACCGTATGAAAATGCCATCAGTGTGTTTCCAGCTTTGGCTCGGAGCTCTGATGATCACTGACCTCCAACCATTTGTTTCTTTTCACCGCCGTCTGTTCGTTTGTTTTGTCCTCCATTATTTTTTTTGGAAAGATGCATCGTGGCCCATCATAATAAATGTTGTTGACTCCTATCAACAGGGCTTCTATTTACATTTACACCTTTATAAAAGAATTAAAAGTCATAATGTCTATAAGTGTCAATCCTAATGGGAATTCAGGAATCGGCTACTCAACCCATCTTTGAATTCCCTTCAGGGTTCATTTCAATGTCTTCGGGCTCAAAGTTTCACCCGTCCGAAGGTCAATCAGATAATCTGAGTGTCTCTCAAGGTGCGACCGACTTCAATCTCTCTGCAGGAGATGCTTACTGGTATCAAAATCTGGCAACGGCTCTGTGAAATCACTGCAAATTACAGTCAAGAGAGTGTGAAAAGATCTTTTTTTAGCAGGGAGATGTTGAAAATCTTGATCATTACGTTGCCTTTTGTTAACCAGCGACAGCCCATCTCTTCACATCCGCCCATTACTGCCCTCAGTCGTAACCACTTAATGAGCTCCACTCCACAGTTCTCGTTGTTTATTACAATTCGCCTCGTCTCCGGCTAAAAGCTTCTTGTCTGAAATATCTAGGTGAGAGATTTTTTGGGGTTTGTACTTTGAGATAGAGACAGCTGATGGGATGAGAGGTGCAGGAGTTTGAGTGGCATTAACAACCTTTAGTAGGGAAGGCAGATTGCTCAGAGGGGAAAGTACCAGCAGCTTTTTATGCCTTTTGGCTATTGGTACGAGCAGATTTAAAGGAGTATTGGGAAGATTATTTTGGGGCACTCGGGACTTGAGACTTGCAAGCCTTCGCCCTCAGCACACTGAATTATTTTGATGTTTGCCTACCCGATCTCTCCTGCCCTAGTTTTACAGTGAGCATTAGCTAAAAGTATCTGTAGTGTTGGCTCTGTGTTTCCAGTTAATCTCGGAGTGAGATCCTGGGAGCCCTAAGTCGAGCACCGAAATGATGATGATATCGAAAGCAAATGAAGCATTGTCATCCCGAATTGGTGATAGCAGATAGAAAAAGCTGCACGGCCATAATTGGCCGGAGGAAGTTCGTGATCCTGAAAGATCCGAATTCTGAAATCACTACTCCAGGCCCGGCAAATTAAGATAAGCAATAGTCCAGCTCCTTTTTGGGGCCTTTTGTTCTGATTCGTAACGACACCGGGGCAATAATTACATAGTTGGCTAGAGTTATCTTGTGTAAAATTTAATTGAAAACTTCTCTTGAACCAAACCAGGTTGTAGCCACTGCTGAGAGATTTATGAGACCGTCCGTGGGTTCATTCAATAGTAAAACTTCACCACTGCGCAACTGCAGGCAGATCGGGTTGGACAGATTGTTTATGTTATTAATCTTTCATCACTGGAGCTCTGTAAGGCTGTTTTATCTCATCTGAGAAGTAACGCTGCTCAGAGAGCTAAACTGAGAAGGAGGTGGCGCTTTCCTTTCCTCTTCCTTTGCCTCAGTTACCAGGCTGGAGAAAAGTCTGGAGAAGGAGTCGCTGAAGTCCAGTCGGTCCCTGTTGAAACGTTAGATCTGTTCTGTGGTTTCCTTTTGGCTAAAACCAAGTTGTAGAAAGAGATTCGTTGAAGTTCTTATTACGTAAAAGAATGGGGAAAAAAACTCTCACAGACACAAAAAAATCAAATCCCGTCTTTGTTGTTGCAGCGAACTCAAGAAAGTTTGAGTCCTGTATGGTTCAATTTGCTGCACAGACACATCTGGCTGATGTGGCTGACAGCGGGGAGGTGAGCATCGTCAGGCAGCTGCACACAGTGAATTTAGGGGCTCAGTTAATGGTCACTATTCAAATCACAGGGATGAGATGAGACACTGAAACCAGCACAGGAAGTTGGTGAAATAATGTTTAATGTGCAGTGGAAGTTTTTTACTACAAATCTTGACATGGCAGTTAAGATCAAAACAACTGGAGTATTACAAATTACTAGATAATTGTAGCCCAATGCACAGTGATGTAATACATGTTGCAGTTCCATCAGAGGAGTAGAGTCGCCAAATCAGAATAGTATGCAGAACAAGGAATTAAAACACATCTTTCGGCCCCCAAAATTGGATTACACCAGTTGTCTTCTTAAGAAAGGACCACAGACGATTGTCGGACCAATGACGGTTTGAATCATCCAAGAGGACCAACGAACAGACCAGAGGATTATATAACAGAATCAGACCTTGGAGACATCACTCATAAAGCAGCTTTAGTGACGGACTGTTGAATTATTTTCCTTCTGTCATGTCTTTTGCGTTGTGATCTATTGTCAAACTGACAGTGCAGCAGTGAAGATGTTTGCTTCACCTGGTATCTCCAGTGTCAGATACAGTCAGATCCCAATACCTCTATAGATTTCATCTTCCACCTTCCTTTGAATAATTTGTATCAGAGTGTTCGTGCACTGTATCCCTTTCACCGCCTCATCCGTCGTGAGAAGCCAACCAGCCCCCAGAGCCTAAATGAAGGGTTGAAGAGATGTTCGTCCCTCTGTGAACGACGTCTTTGCCACCGTGCCTGCGTATGTGGGTCACTTACCGAATCACACGACACATTCAATGTCAAGCGGAAACCAGAGTCCAACAGATGGCGAGGCCGAGGCTTGTGATTGTGCTGAGAGCATTACGTGAGGTGTCACATCTGCCCCTCCCTCACTCCAGAGATTTCTCATCAACAATAGATGTCCCATGGCTATTAGGGGGGATTGGTCTCATGCTGCTCGTACACAAGCGCTCTTCAGAGCTCTGCCCCTCTTTCAACGTTTCTATTTTTTCTGTCGTCATCTTACGATTATATAAATCTTTGTTTATTCTTCCCCCCTAGCTTTTGTCCTCTATATTTGTTTCCCTCCTCATCCCAGGAGGTGCAATTAAAGAGCAGAAGGTCACCGGTTTTGCCGAGAGGTGTCCCGGAATGCAAAGTGAACGTCTTCCAGCGACACATGCTGAACCCTTCCCCCGCTTTTTCCGTTATGACCCACCTGGGGACCGTTTTTAAAGCCGGAAGCGTTTATTAGATAATCCCGAGGGCCCTTCAGATGATGTAAAGCGCTGTCAGGTTCTCTTACAGGATGGAGGGAAGAGGAGGGAAGAGATGGTTTTGAAGGCTTGATTTAACTTGGATCGATGGCCTCAAATGGTGAAGGCCCCTGTATTTATTATTTAGCCGTCTCTAGGTGGAGGTGGAATTGAAAGGCAAAATGCATTTTCTATAGAGCAAACAGGGTTCCTCCGATCCCCTTAAAGCGATGTGGGATTTTTTACCAATTTAAGCTGTCATACATCATTATTATTACTTGTGCAGCAAACAAAGCAGTGGCAGGGGAGACAGACTATCTGCTGACGATGCACATTTGCTAAGACAGTACTAGAAGCTTAAAAGACTTGCACAAACCTGCAGACAGACACATGCATATTGGCTTTGGGACTAAGTCTTGATCACCTCTTTCATTTGCCAACTCAGCTATTGATTATCTTTGCAACATTTCCATCAAAGGCATTCGACCTGCGACCACATCAGCTAACAGTTGCGTGTTGTTTTTGTAGAGCAGACGGGATTTTTTTTTACCTTCTTCTCATTTCCTCCCCGGACCGGCACCTGGTCTCGAATGGGGCACTCCGAAGGTTACAGGGAGCAGGGAGGGAGTGTCATCATCCCCTGTAATATAGAGCAAGGAAGCGCCACACAAATGGGGACCATCACTGCCTGTCACATTAGTGTCACAAGCAGAGTGAAGGGTTGTTACCAGACGCCCACTGTCCATTTATACCCCCATCCAATTCTACGTATCTCACGGGCTCCATCATTATGATGAAGACATCATCTCTCTCCATAGCAACCGACATTAGGGGACGATTCACGACCCGCTTCGTAACAGCAGTGGCAAGCGGATGTGTCACGCTGACAGTAGGGTGCATGTCCGTTGCAGGAGCTTGATATCGGTGCGCTGTGGGTGTGAAGCTGCTGTCTGAGCAGGTTTTCTCCTGCTTCATGTAATAACAGGCTGCGAGGTTCTGCATCTGCTGGCAGCGACTCAAGACGACTGCCTGGAAGATCAAAGCACATCCGAACTTTGCTCATAACACCTGCAAGCAGGTTTATATAAGAACGTTGTGTTGAGATCAGGATGGTTTTCAAAGAGTGTAGCGAAGGCTAAACATGCCAAGAGGAATAATCTGAAACCTCTCGTGAAGTTCCGTCGTGTAAGGGATTTGCGATGAAGATCCTCCTCCACAAGAATGCTCCACTTATTGGCGGTACGGCCATGATCTTCCTCCCCTAGCCTGTCCTAGCATTGTCTAGCAATATAAAGCAGTCCAGAGGGGTCATGGGATATAAGTGTGGAGCCATCTTTTGTTATCATAACCACTACATTTCAACGCTTCCTCTCTGGGATTAGAAGTTCCTTTCAGGGGGCATGAGCCCATCATCAAGCCCCGGCGGAGGGATTATCGCCAAGATGATGGAAAAAACTGTATGACGAAGCGGGAGGATTATACGGGATCGTACTGTTAACTGTAAAGATTCTATTGCAGGCTGATGGATACAAGGGTGAGGGTCAACTCGTCTTCATCCGAGGTGAAGCCACCAAACCCCCTTGATGTTTTTCCTCGGTGGCTTACAGCGCCGTTAAGATCCTTGAACTCCGTTGATGTAATCCGTGATCACTGATCAGTCGGCGGTGACGTAGTCCGGGAGCCACATCGTGACGTCACCGCAGCCCGCGACACGCCGTCCGGGCTGTAATAATCAGTGTTCGGCGGTTTTAATCACGAGCGTTTCCTGCCAAGCTCTTAAGCTTGTGGCGGTTTTAGGGACTATTAATATACAGCACTTTATTTAGCTCTGCCTCATTGCACCCTGTCTCTTACTCTCTGCTTGAAAAATTTCACTAAGCTCAAAAGTCTCACAATAACTCCTCCTCCCAAATGCCAACACACCCGCCCTTCTTTTCATCCATCAAATTTGAACATATCCACTCTGACGCGTCGGACGTTAAGTCGTCCCAGCAGCGTCCCTCAGTTTAAATTCCTGTCTGCCATGTGCAAAAGATTATTTGTCGTTTGCGTCATTCATCATCACCGTTAGCCAGTAGCATTTGCTTCCATGGAAACAGACTGTGTTGTTTACATTTCGGAGTGTTCTCCACCTGGATTTCTGCAGGTTGCTGGAGGCTCGCTCCTTCACACACCGGCAGCTCCACGCAGCAGACAGGTTTTTTTTGTTCCTGCAGAGCGTCGTACCTTGAAGCATGAGATGTGGCTCTCTGGGTGCAGCAGAGACTCCTGCCAGATAAGCCGCGGCGCGGTTTGACCTCGGCAGTCGGTCTCTCAAGCATATGTGCGTTCACCTTGCCCCTCTTTTATTCTTTTGTGCACTGCTTGCGAGCAGAAAATTATTTCCTCCTGTCTCAGAGCGAAGGTATGCATAGCGAATCGCTGCAAGGCGATGCTAATGCTCCGTTTGGTGTGGAGGAAAGGAGGAAGGTGGCGGGTTGGAGTGACTCTGTAAAAATGCGTGAAATGAATTCCTTTTGTTGTTGTATTCCGCCGCAAGGGTCGGTAGAACTTTCACACCGAGTCTGACAGCCTGGGCCGCTCTTCAGAGATGGTGGGGGGGTTTGTGAAAGACGCTAACTGCCTCCAGGCGTCCTGCAAACAGAGGAGGGTGACACCGCAATAAACAGAGGGACGGGTGTAGCAGCGGAACAGAAATTGATATTGAATAATGTGGACAAGTGTCACATCCCACAACCAGAAACATCAGAAAGTTTTGCATTGCCGCCTGTAATTGAGTGTGAAATTGCAAGGTGAGGAAGACTCTTCCAATTTATTAGAGAGACGTTTCTTCCTTGATGAAAACTTTCTATTAATAATCCTGCAATTTAATTTAACCACAAGTGACAAAAGCTAATGTAAACCTGGACCAAAGGGATGAATTATATATACACAGACGACCTTATACACTCTGCATGTATATACGTCTTTATATGCACACAGGAGCCCTGAACTCCAGGCTCCTCCTCTTCCTCTGGACGCCTGCAGGGCTGCACGACAATGCAGAGCAGGTGCTCTTTCTGGATGGCAGATATAACAGCAACACCTCCGCCCTCCGTCCCGCTGCACTACACAACCACCCGCACGTATTCTGGCTCTGCTCACCAGTCGGCTGGAGGTCACAGGGAAGCTGTCCGAGACCCTCAGCCTCAACATCCCCCTCCCTCTCCCCCCTCCACCTGTCTCTTTGAGGCGATCTGAGTCCACAGGATCTCTAACAGCAGTAACAGGGGCCAAGAAAAGACACAACAAGTTTATCAATAAACCAACTTTGCCCAATTTGTTAACAGACCAATGCAAACTTTGCTCCCATCAACCCTGAGGACAGTCTGATCTCCTTCCATAACACCTGATCCTCCTTCCCCCTCAGTTCATCCGCGGCTGATTCCCTTCGACACCGTCTCAGACGGATCTTCCGCTCCCCAAAAGCACAACTCCACATAACAAAATAACCCACCGCATCCTTTTTCTCTCTCTTTCCTTTTACCGCCGACTTTTCTTCACGTATATAGAAATAAATAAATATGTTTACAAGAAAATAGATTGAGGCTATCATTTCTCCAGCTGATGCTTTTGAAGAACCGGATATTTATTAATAACGTAACAAGGAACTGACAAAGACAAAGAGTTCAGTGAAATACAAACTGACCTCATCAGGTAACACGACACAGGAGGCATCCAGGGAATCGATCGCCTGAGGGAACAAGACAGGATGAACAGAACTGATCCAAAACCAAACTAGGACAGGAAGTAAAACACCAGACGATGACACAAGGGAGTTTCAAAATAAAGCCGGCGTCTAAAAAAGCAATAATTAAGAAGTACACAGGGAAAACAGAAAATACTTCAAGTGCAGGCAGGAATCGTGAGATTGGACTGAACATTTTTTGAGCCTTGATGCTCCATTCAGATGAGATCTGGTGGAGCCAATGTACTTTTTCTTATCTGGAGAAACACACAATGAAGCTTGTAGATGTCTACCAAGGTCACCCTTCTTCACCCTTCTTCAGACGTCTTTTTATTTATATATATATTGTGTTTCCAATTGTGTTTCCTTTGGATTCAATCGGGATGTCGTACCCCCCGGCTGTATTGTTGCGGCGTCAGTGTCTTTATCAACAGCCTAATCAAAGCTTCCAGCGTCAGCTCTCATCTCCAATCAGGTTTTGTGGGTTGACAGAGCATCAGATGTACGATCTCTCTCTAGCCCCCCCCCCTCCCCTCCCCTCCCCTCCCTACTGTGCTGGAGTTTCTGATCAATGCAAGAGAGGCTTTTGGCAGAGGGAGGATGTGAGGGGTTCGATAACACTGTGTGCGGTGTGTAATCTCATCTGAGAGGCTGTCATATCAGACGTCGCTGCCGCACCGACACACCACGCTCTCCCACGGCGGCAAATTAGATTGCCGCAATTAGATTGACGTGTGTTGCTCTCGAAGTCTTGGAGCCTCCGTAATCACGTCCGGACAGTGTGCGTTCTTGTATTTGTGATTGGATTAATGTGTGTGAAGGTGCTGTAATTGGCTCTTTAGTCTTTGACACGTTGATATTGATTCGGGGACTCTTGTTAAAGGCAAGTCATTTCAGATTAAAACCTAAATGTATATTAGGTTGAGTTTTAGTGCAAATTGTGACGCGGGCCGAGAAACTTGGTACAAAGTTTGGATTGTTGCATCAGGTATTCATCAGATGCATTAAATGAATGGTCCATATTGTCCATGATTGCTGCAGAAACCTCTGGCTCAGTCGTGGCCTCGTCTGCAGGAGCATGATGGATCAACTTTATTTAGACTCTGGCTCTGATGGGAGTTGATCTATCAGTTCTCTGCACCTTCTACGTCTTGCCAAGCAAGCGCAAGCTCACTGGAAGACAGCGAGCACCATTAGACGTCTCTCTGCTCTGCAGTTTGACTGCCTGATTACTATAATGGTGGAAAAAGAGAGCGAGGAAGGTGTGTGTGTGTGTGAAATCAGTAGTTTGGGGTTCATCCTGGCAGGTTGCGTAGGGTTTGTATCGGTGTATTTCTTTTTTTATACTCTGTCATTGGTGTTCCCAGATGATTGCCACTAGATTTATGTGCATGCTGCTGGCAGCCGTGGCAGCAGGCCAGTCCGACGAGGAGATGGACCGCTACCTGTTTAACCTCTTCTCCTGTCTCTCCACTTCTACAGCTGCCCGAGTCCAAACTAGAGTTTTATAGCCTTCGCTATTTATTTTCAAGCCGATTTTCTTCTCTTTAGTAGTTAGAATGTTTCACTAAGTGTGACCACGCTATTCCATCCATCCATCCATCCACTATACCGCTTATCCGGTTTGCAGGGAGAGCTGGAACCGATCCCAGCTGACATCGGGCGAGAGGCTGGGCACACCCTGGACCGATCACCGGTCAATCACGGGGCTGACTCATAGATACAGACAACCGTTTACGCTCGTGGACACTTCAGAGCAGACCTGGGCATCGGACGACTCTTTGGCTGGTTACGTCTGAAATTAGGAATCAGAAGTAAACAAGTAAAAGTCATGAAAGCGATACAACCGCCCATTGTATTTATAGAGGAGATACAGATCCTCTCTCAGCTGTCAGCCGTCCTCCTCTTATCCACCTCAGACATCCAACCTGACTTTTGTTCAAGCCCGAGACAGACTGGATTTTTCTCTCCCTGAACAAGAAAAACAGCAGAAAAAGAAAACGATTAATTGATTAAAGCTGGTCTGTCAAATACTGCAAAAACATGCTCATTTTCCAAAACAGTTTTTGTGACTCTTTGTGCCTTTTAATACGTTTTCATAGCCTGATTGCAACATTGATTTTTACCAGCAGAAGCTAATAAAAGCCACAAAATGTCCTGCTTTTTATAAAGAGATGTAATTATATACTGCGCAGCCTGTTGGTTTGGTCCCAGTTTCTCATTAGGCCCCTCGGGAAAATCAAATGTTCTCCCCTGATTTAGAGTCTCCAATTAACCTAGATGCATGTTTTCTGTTCGTGGGAGGAAATCGGAGCACCCGGAGGAAACCAACGTCGTAATTTTTTGATCCTCCGTAAAACAGCAGGAGATTATTTAGATTGTACTGTACATGTAGCTCCAGCTGAGACTAGGCTTAAGTTTAGTTGGTGCCACTGGTGTGTTTTACAGACTCGTCTTCACAGAGACCGAAGCTTAGTAAAGACCAGCTGCTGCTGACCCGCCGAAGAGCAGCTGTTTAACTGACCGTGCTTCCTGAGCGACGACAGAGTAGAACTATAAATTGGTGCAACAGAAGTCATCTCACTCCTCCTGCATCTTTTATTACTCTTGTCTGAACGAGGGTGCTCCATCAACGTCAGACACACCAACACACACACAGCACGGCCATGCGTACTCCTCCCGGCAGGGTCGGTGTTCCCGAGCTGCGTGATGTAAACAGTTTGTCTCAGTAAACAGACCCCGTCTCCTCGGCTGTCACTTTTTCCCGTCAAGGCAACCCTTTAAATACGCATCTTATTCTCGACCCCGAGCCCCGGTGAGAGGGTGTCTCAGTCATCCAGGTCCCCGTTATCCGCGGAGGGTTGAATCAAGGGGCAGCTGGACTTGAAGACGTTTCACCTCTCGTCTGTTCTTCAGTTCTGAGAGACTTGCGGGGAGTCCGACGTATTCAGCCTCTGTGGGCTCTCGAGTTCACAGACACCACTCGGTTTGTTAGACATGTAATGAGTCTTCGGGGTCACGCGGGGCCGAATGTGAGCGGCTGTTCAATCTCCCGGCGAAGGGATGGAAGCAGAGTATTTTAGGTGGGGGATAAGTTGTAGTTCCTCCTCTGTTGAGGGATTGTTGCTGTACTTTGTCGTAGATGAGCCTCCTTCACTCCTCTTTCAGGGGGGAAAGATGATTTGGGAAATCTACCGCAGCCATTACAATCAATGGCACTCCTCACAACCTCATGCTGTGTTTCCAGTTTGTCTTGAGACTAAACCCTCTCCAGGTTGATTGGACGATGTGAAGTGCTTTGCAGGGAGAATTTGTCCAGTTTAAAAAAGAACAAATTGTGCGGTCTCGGGGTGATTCGATCGAACATGTCTAACGGGGCCCGATGTATGCGGCGTTGTTCTGATAAATCTGTGCTTTACCGTGATAATCAGAGGGATTAGTATCCCCGCTCGTACATCTTGTTGCAAGGCGAGAGCACCATAGATTGCGATGTAAAGATCTTACACGTGTCTCTGCATCTCCATCCATTCGAGCCACATGGACCAGCCTGCAGATTTCTCTATAACATCTAACCCGGGCTGATGAGAGAGAATAAAGTGTGCATTTTGAAATGATATGCACGTTCTAGTTGCCCCCCCCTTGCCTCACCTTCTATTGATATTTCTTGACTTGTCTTGCATCAGCACCTTAAGTTGGCTGAAGTACGCAGATGGTCTTGCAGCCTGCCAGAGAGGTTCATCTTGACTGATGGACACGGCAGTTCTCACTCCGTGTTTCTCACCTTTTTTTTTTTCATTTTCGGCGCGCTAACCCTACTTAATCCCACTCCCTCTGAACTC
>CAAKHC010013217.1:0-20139 GCA_901007825.1 Macroramphosus scolopax
TCAGATAATTATCTGTACCCTTATCAGCTGCTACGTCAGCATCAGGTGCAGCCTCTCCACTGGTACTTTCTGAGGTGGAGGGTATCTCTCTTGTGCTTGTGGAGTTTCTTGGTAGAGTTACAAAACGATCTATTATACATATTATACCATACACTTGGTATAATAATATACTGGCCTCAGTACTGGCTGTTGTGGAGAGGAGCTGCAGTGTTTTAGAACAGGAATATCTTAAATAATTGCAAAAGGATACGTGGGTGAACTAAATATGGTCGGTTTTTTTTATTTGCTATGTGTTGTTTTTTCAGCGTGCGTCCTTGTGTCTGGGATCTTAGTCAGCTGGGGAGTGAACAGGCTCTCAGCCAATCACAGGGACGCTGACAGAGGCAGCGTGTAACATACGGCCTCGTGATTGGCCCAGCAGCGAGAGGGGCGGGTCCTCCTCTGTGTGTACAGGAGCCTTGGAGGAACAGGTCCGGACTAGTCTGGAGCTGCGAGTGAACCGGTGCCCGGCCTGAGAGCTCAGCCCAGCCGACTGAAAGACACCGTCCTCTGCCTCCATTTATCCGTTTGCTACAATATGTTGGATCCACCTAATGTGTATTTAAAGATATTTACATTTGTGGGAAAAAAAATAAATATATATATATATACAAAAATTGTCTAATCAACCAAAAATTCTGCAACCCCCCCTGCATTAGCTCTGTGGAACCGCTGTGGCAGACCCCCTGTTGAAGACCTCTGTCTTACACAATTCTTTTCTGTCCACATACTAGAGACAAAGAGAGGCTGGATCCTCACCTGTTCCCCATCAGTCAGTAATCTCCCTAATCACCTCTGCAGAATCACATCCACCATTGTCCTGTAATCACCAGAGGTCTGTGCTGCTCAGCAAAACCTATGTTATGTTACTTTAAGACCATTTATATTGACAGAGAAATAAAGCTGTGTATTGTCACCACAGCAGTGGTAGGACAGACACTGACGCTGTTCATTCCCTCGTGCATCATTAGTCTTTCGATGGAGATCAGGATTTTGCGGCCAATTTATTTATTTTGAACCAGTAGTTGGCACACTGATATAATTTGGTCGGTATTGAGTGGCCAGTTCAATATGCGACCCTCATCATCGTTCTATCTCAACCTTTGGAGATGAATGTGTTCTCTGGAAGACAAACAATAATCAACAGTTTATCTTCCTGCGACTCGATGATGGATTGTTCCTATTCGTCAGACAGCTGGTGTCGAGTCGATGGCTTGTTGCCTGTTACACAGTACAGAAGATTATCAGCAGCCCTCAGGTTGGAAAAATGAAATGCAGCATGAGGTGATTTTCATCTTATTTGTTCACCCTTTGTACATTAACTGGATATTGTCAGTGAACGTGTTACCAGCTGTAAAATGACCAGGAAAAAAACAAATATATCCCACTGTTTTATATAATATAAGGAAATATGCTGTTGAAAGTAAATTACACTAAGATATCAGGGAAAAGATGGTTTCTTGTGTTCAGTGCTCTGGCAAAGGGGGAAGAAGACTCCTGATAACCCCGAGGATTCTTCGTATCTGCTTGCTTTGGTCTGATGTGTCCAGTTCAAGTCTCAGGACGATGCAGCCTCACTGAGAGGACGGCAATAAACACATTCACTGTTGACAACATGAGGCTTCATGGTCAGTTCAGACCTCCACTTCTTGTGCTTCTGCTTGTTAAACGACAAGATCTCCTTTTCTTCTAACACAGAAGATGCAACGTGTGATCTGAAGATCTTGAGTTGTTTAGTGCTGATGACTGAGTTAACGAATATTAACAAGTTCATATTAATTATAGAATTCACTGACAGGATTGTTTTTTTAAATAATGACAGAAAACTTGGAAAGCAGATTCGAATGTAAAGGCTGATGTACAGTTAACATCCCTGGTGCAGGAGGTTCATACGCTTCAGGGCTCCAACACGTCGTCTCGCAGCAGTCGGAGCGATTGCTTCCGAGCATCTCATAACAATGTGAACGGCTTAACATCGGAGTTCATTAATTTCCACTCAGTTCCACTTTACCAGAATGTTCCTGCTCTGGGAAAGGACACAACAAGAACGGACGTTCACCCCGAATTCAGGCCTCAGAATTGTGATGGGACAAAGGTGGAGGATTTTGTGGGTGACCTTTTATTGACACCATCAGAAGGAACACCAGCAGGGGTTCCCCTTGTTCTCCTTTGCAGAAGATTGATAACCTTGGCTAACAACAAATGCTTGCTAACAGCGACAGACTAATTTATGGCCAAACTCGAGAGAAATAAGCTCTTTAAGTATGACCTCACATCAAGCATAAATGTGTATGAAGAAATCTCTCCATTACTTACTGGTGAACTCCAAATGTGAAGAATGTTATTAATGTTCTTACTGTTTTAGATTCTGTTAATATGGACCCGACCGCTCAGGCACAAAGTGGAAACAGTGGTCGGTAGCGGAGGTTTGAGGTGACTGTAAAACAACATCTGTGTGGCCGGGGCAAATTTGTCCTGAAGGAGGTGAAGCAGCTGCTCCGGAGAGGTATCCTGCCGGCTGAAAGTCAATGTTCACCCGAGTGTAGGAAGAGTTCCCTGCCTGATTGTCAAAACCTTTGGCCAAGGTCAGCAAGTGTGTGTGGGCATGTGTGTGTGTGTGTGGTTTGGTTGCTGCTGCTGCTGGTGATGCTGAGGGGCCAGTGAGTAATCACCCCTCTCTGGGTTTTCATTGTGGCTGGCCGGCGGTGGGCGGCAGTAATCTCCATTCTAGTGTCGGGTCCAACAAATACAGACACATCCCGCTGTTGAAAATCACCTTGGAAACAGTCAATGTGAGAAATCATCCAGCTCGACCCATCAAATGTTTGATGGACAGCAATGTGTGGGAGGCAGCAGAGTCCCACCTCTTTGTTTAATATGTCATGTCAGTTCAACATCAGCCTCACATCCCCCTAACAAGCTCCACGTATCCCAATATATTACAGTAACGCTCCAGAGTTACAGCCTTCGAGACAGTTTAATCACCATTTTTACAAATTCATGAATACACGGATGTTTGTAGATGTCTGGAAAATGTCACAACTTGGGAAAAGAGATGTAAATAAACCGACATTGTAGCACACAGAGAAAATAGTTCCCAGGATTTGCTACATTCACCTACAATTTGCAAAATGTTAATATGTAAAACAAAAACGTGTTTCAAAAATGTTTTTTCACATGTACCAACTTCAACAGAAGTTTACAGACGTCAGAAAAATGTCTTTGATTTTGTTGTAAAATTGGTCGTGTCACAACCATGAAACCAGGGGAATTAATCTTGTAGGGATCACAGAGGGAATGCTCACGAATCTGTTCTCAAAGACAGATGAGACAGAACGATTCACACAGACATCAGTCACACACACACACACACACACGCAGACACACACTTGCTGTGCCTTATCTTTATTCCCAGACAAGGCTCCCTGTTTGAGCTGTCATTATAATCACTTTGAATAGCCTAGCTTCATGGCGAACGAGGAGAGACATGCTGTGCCCAATCACACCGAGCTTTCTTCCTGACGAATAGATGCATGTCATATTTCATTCTGGGTAAGGTAGTATGTACTGAAGGATTTGAATCCAAAATCCTGGAGTGACTGAACATAGCTCAGAGACTTTTTCATGATAAAAAATTCCAGGACAGGGCTTATTTGAGAGTTTTGGCTGCCCTCAGCAAGATTGACATTAATGCATTCCTCCACCCAAAAGGTGCAATTATTGTTTTTTGCTTGCTAAGAGGTCGATTAGGCGAACCTTTTCTCATTCCAGGTCTTCAAATAGTGCTTTGTCATAGCCCCCGAGCAAAGCTGTGTGTTCTATATAAACGTGAACGGGTTAATATAGCAGTTATTTGAAAGCCCATTGTTACTCACACAGATGCCTACGGTTAAATTGTTCATTAGCATAAGACACAAGGAGAGTGATAAAGCAGCTCGATGTGATGAGCTGTGATCATCTTTATATATGACCTTGTGGGATGAGAAGGTTACTTTGTGGTGGGGGCAGGTGGCAACAGCAGGTGAGCAGGAAGTGATGAAACGAGAATGTGGAAGCGCTGTGGTTAGTACATGCAAACCAAACAATTAAAAGGTTAAACTGGAAGGGGAACAGGTGTGAGAAAACAGCGGCAGACAGGGAACTGATTGGCTGAAGGAACGGAACAGGGCAGACGGGGTTGGCAACCAAAACGAGCAGGGAAATGGAACATTTAAACACACAAGGGCATCGTATCAAAATAAAACAGGAAATAACAGAGAACGGACACAAGGGAGGAAGCGTGACAAATCCTCCTGCTTCATCACCTTTTATGGATGCTGAAAAATATATATATTTATGTTCTGTATAGATCTACTGATTGTTAAACTGACATATGGAATACAGCTGTTTTAAAGACGGGAGGATTGTACTGGAAGGACTATTGTATCAGGTGTAACTGCGTGCCAAATGGCACCACAATCGTCCTCTGAGAGCCCCAGGAAGGTTCAGGGTACTGTCAGATACTATCTGAGAATGGTGGTCAGTGCTTATCTAATTGAATTTAGTGCAGTTAAGTTCAGTGGAAGTTCACTCTTGCAGGTGTGTGTAAAGGGGTGAGGACAGGCTTTGATGCTTGTGCACACAGTGAGCCCGCTACGGAAGGTGTTCAGCCCTGACATTAACATGTGTCCTGGGTGATCCGATCACAAGAGGACAAGCATGCACTCAAGACTCATTGAGGGCGCATGGAGATACGAACGCTCAAACCCCACTCAGAGGGGTCTGGCTCATAGTGTGAACTCAAATGTCACCTGGGACACATTGAAGGACGGTCTACCTAACTGACGGCCTCCACTTGACCAGAAATGCTTGCTCATTTACCCGCCACCTGTATTTTTACAACACAAAACGGAAACATCTTGTGTGATTTGGTTTGTCTGGGACACGTCGAAAAACACACCAGGTCTGTCTTGTTAAGATTTCCTCAATGTAAGAAATATTTTTTCATTGTTCCCTTTCTTCCTACTTTCCAGCAGAGAGGGCACGAGAAGTGCATCGCTGCAAGACAACAATGTGTCTTTGCAAGCAGAAGCAATATACGTGTTTAATTTTTGATTAGAGCCAGACTTGAACAAGGTCTGTGTCATGGGACAGTGTCAATTGTTTGATACTTTTATTAAGATTGATGTGATAATATCTTGATCCTGATGCTCACTAAGACACCCCACCTCCATCTAACTGGTGTTATATGTATTTAAACATTATTGGCAGCTGATGAAGTCATATAAAGGGTTACTTCCTGGCAAAATCAACGAGGGCCCCCTCCTCCCCGACACCACTCGTCCAGTTTGGCAGAAGGGCTGTTCGGAGGAGGCGTTTGTATAGCAGATGAATGCACAGAAGGCACTAACAGCTAGACATTCATATTAAATTATGGGTTGTATCAATGTCACTCGGTGCAGGTAAAAGCTATTATGAGGAAAAAAAAGAAGGCATATTTGGAGACACCAAATAATTCATCTATGCATTAGACTAGACAACTTTAATTGTGCTGTGGGAGGGTGTTATGTCCCGTCTAACGGTGGCTGAGAACATGAAGCTACCCCTCTTCCCCAGGTCTCACGCCAGAAAAACAAACTGTGAATGAATACAGCAGTGGTTAAATCCCAATATGTTTATCAAAGGAGTTGATTGTAGCTTTAGGGCAAACAGAGTCCAAAATAACAACCCAATCTATGAAACAACTCGTGAAATATAGATAAGTAACCTTGTCGAAATTACATATTCTTACCTCCCTGTCCAACATTACCAGGAGAAATCAAGATCAAAAGGAAAGGCAGCCTGCCCCTACAGACTCCTGGAATCCACCAGTTCAAACTGCATACAACAGAAGGAAGGCACCGGCGTCACGTCACCCGGCAGACGTCGCTCCCTTCAGTTGGATGCGAAACACATCAAATACATAAGGTGAATATATTTCATAGGGGAAACTTGAAAACTGGGCGTAGACCAAGCAGTGAATTGAATTTGTTCGGATTTGACAGTGATCATTTTAATTTACACGAAAAACAGGGGAGAACAGACAGCTAATTTTCCCCCAAACATAATGATTTATATTTTATATATTACATGTTATTTTGCATTTTAAACACATACATACTTAAAATAAGTGATTGTTTATTTTAAAATTTTTTATTTTAAAAAGAAAAATCAAAGAACACTTTCCACCAGGGAGGGCGGTGCCCTAGCGCCCCCTATTGGCCAGCCTTCGCTGACAAACTGACAAATAGAAGAAAACCAACGCGCAGGCTGTAACGTTACCGATGACAAAGTTAATGTGTTGTAAGAGTTCCTCATTGGCTTCACTGCAAGTGAGATAACGGTGACAGATAACGTTAGCTTGCCTTTGATAGTGAACTGTCATGAGCAGTGTCATCGCAACGTCATATTTCAGTGAAACATAGGCACAGTTATTGAAAAATAAAAGTGTTTGTTGTACTTGTATATGACATTGACATTGAATTCATGAAAAATAATAATATTTTCAAAGAAAAATTATGGCTCCACTTCTATGCATGATAGAAATGAAGAGACAATTCCTTGAACTTGGCAAAAACAAACATTAAACCTAAGATAAATAATGAAAAGGGTTTCATTGCAAGAAAGGATTTCAGTGTTTGCAGAAGTAAGTGACAGCACTTCCACGGTTTTGGTAGAATGACCCATATAGACGTACAAAGCAATCTGATGCAGTTAATTAGTCATTTCAGCTGTGTTGGCCCTTGCCAAGGTTATCTGGATGTTTCAATTTCAAGATGCGTAACCCTGATCTTGACCAAATCTGGACCTAGATGTATTCATTTAGCCCCTACCCCCTCTGTTACAGTCAATCGCTTAACAAGCTTTTCCAATTTCAGATGTATTTTTTGTATTTTTGCCACATTTAAGCTGAAGTCTACTGCTGTTTCTTGCCTTTCCTTCAATCAGCGGCTGCAAAGTCAGTGATTCCCCAATGGTGATGTCCTATTCAATCCCTCTATAGCCTGCTACAAAGGAGAACGGTGATGGAGTGCCTGTTTGAGAGGAGAGGGAGATAAGTGATTCTTCTGCCCAGCAGCAGTGCCATCTTGGCTCCATATGTAGTCCATTGACATCAGCCAGTTGCCGATCATCTGCTGACCTACGGATGACATCATCATGCACACTCATTAACATCTGACACATCATGCAGTCCGAACTGTGAAACAACAGAACAGGCACAGAACAGTTTGTTATATGATTGTAGTCTTCACAGTGTGTTAAAAGCATTTTGATTCTTCAAGAGAAAATCATTTGGACTTCAATGCAACTGATTTTACATGACACAAAGTCTGTTAGCTGAGAGGAATTATGTTTCATCACGACCTGTTCTTTTTCAAGACTTCAGGCGTCTCTGGTACTAAAAAAAAAATGTCGCAGTATCACTTATAAACCACAAGCTATCAATCAATCCGCTCGTGATGTTATCAGAATAAAATTACATTTTGTATAATGTGTTTTATCCATGAATCTTGGTTATATAAGTGTCATTTTTAGAGGACACAGGTGCCATTGCAGCATTATTAACTGCATCTACAGACGTCTGCACAGCTCACTCACATCCTTCCACATCATTTCAGCAGAAGCACCTGATATAGTGCATTTTTTTCTTTTACATTTTTACAATCAATAAATGTACCAGATACCTGCTGCTCAGTAGAAGGCTGTCAGAACATATTGGAAGACAATTTTACAATTAATTGAAAAGTCCTAAAATCCTGAAAGAAATCCTTTTTGTTCATAACAGCAATGAATTTGTTGTTCAGGAGACACAAACCCAGTGCCGGCAACCTGATGTGATTTCACCAGCCTGATCTTTTTTAACTGAAGTAATTTAATTAATTTCTATCGTCTATTTGATATTTTTGAGATAGCATTGTGTTTCTTTAATTACTACTGTTGCGGCGGTCTAAAGGAACAATGGAGAAGCAGCAGTTGTTCATTATTTATAATATCTTTCTCAATCTGTTGACACTTACAAGCATATTCTACAGGTACATCTTTTTACTATTGATTCTTCCATCCTGCTGTTTTTGTTGAATTCTCCTTTATTAACCTTCGTTTTATTGTTTCAACAAGATTGTAATGATCATCTGTATTTTTGTTGCATTGTATGCATGGACTGTGCTGTACAAACTTATAAAGTTATAAAGTTAATTATTATTATTTCTTATTATTGTCCAGTTTCTTATTGATATTATTGACAGTAATTCTTTAATCAATACACCATTCAAAACTTTTCCTGGAGAGGGCGAGAGAGAAACAGACAAATACAAACGGGGAGGAGAGAGTTAACTCTGTTCAGACATGGCCGACCTGCAGGTATCAGAGCTGGGCAGCGTCTGGTCATGATTGACAGCTTGCATTTTATCGCAGATTGTCTGGTTGTTTTCCTGTTTGTGCGCTAGGCAGCTGAACTAAACCAACAATGTAAAGACATTTAGAAAACAAGCCCAGAAAAACAATCACTGCCAATATTTCTAAGCGACTTGGCGTTGTTATTTCAGCATCTTTCCTGTGTCCTTTGAAACGCAACACAGGACCTTTTTGTCTGTATGAATATTCCATAAAAGCAGGAGGTAGACGTAGACAATGTACTAATGCTTAATATACTGGCACCATCTGCATTTAGGTTGATTCCATATAAGCCTCACTATGTATTTCTGGCGTGAAGGCTTGTTCTTATACAATATGATACCTATATGATACATTCACTATGTGCAAGAAAAGTCTGTTAATTTAGCCAAAGGGATTCATTTCATTAGTTAAGTAAAAACCTGCAAGTTAAGGACATGGCTTTACAGTTTAGAGACAAATGCTGTTGTCTGTCTCAAGGTCAGCTCAGGCGGACCTGGTCACCAGGACGTCCTCGCCAATTCACACTAATGAATGAATGAATTCATTATCCTAATGGTAGGCTGAGAGGTCAAATTAAGTTGGCAGTTCAGGGAATCAGCACCTTTCTATTAAGGAAAAATACCAACACTTAGAAGATGATGGTTCACCTCCACCAGCAGTTAGTATCAAATTGTATTCATAAAAGATAAGTACTTTTTCAAGTCATAGTGTTTGATATTAGCCGAGGTTAAATATTCTAGTGAGAGCTTGAAAATTTGTTCTCAATGGCATCTAGATGGAATTTTAGCCACTGTCAAGTCACAGAAGAGAGGTTATATTAGACAGGGATGATAAACAGAATGACATCGAAATCCAAAGTGTCAAAGGGAGTCAAAGTATTAGATGAATAATGACTGCACAACCGGAGGTATGTCCATTTGACAGAAATACAATCTCAGACATACAATGTGTACTCCAGACTGGATTAAAGGCCAGACAGCACCAAGCAGGTGTTTTCAATCATCCTGGTTAATCTCTGCTCTGGTTGAAGTTGGCTGACCTTTGCTGGGAATAACATGGGGTCAACAAACCACATGAACTAGCAATTGGCCAGATACTAAAGAAAGTCCATCCGCAAATCTATTTGCGATACCGCTTATCCTGTTGGACGGTCGCAGGGGAGCAAGAGCCAATCCCAGCGGACATTACACCCTGGAGCAACCGGGGGGAAACCTGTGCAGTCACAAGGAGAACATACAAACTCCATACAGAAAGTGTCAGTGGAATTCATTTGAATTTGTGTTGCGGTCAGGTTCTTCACTGGCCTCCTTGGTCGTGATAAGTTTCATCTGAAACAAAACGGCTATGAGTTGGATTGTCGTGCAACTACAGGTGCAGGAAAAAAAAGTCCTGTCAATCCAGTGTGTATGCACTCGCATAGGTGTGTGGGTACCTCATAACGTATGATAGGTACATTTCAAATTAGAACCTCTTATAGAGTCTCTCTTCGAGAAATCAATCATACCTAATGGGCCTTTTTCAAAGAAGATAATGTACTTAATAACATTATTGATGCTTTAGGCTTTAGATGTGCCATTTGTATTTTATGTTCATTTTCAATGCGCCTATAGATAAATCAAAGCGGGAACAGCAGAAGTATAAAAGTAGAGATAACACAAACCGTGTCGTGCTTGGATGAGGTGGAAAAGTTGTCTCAACATAAAACAAAAGTGCAACAAAGTGCGGTGGATCAGTAAATCACATTGACATGAAACATCCACCACAGACACTAAACATGGCACTAGATGAAGAATGTCAAGCATGAGTGAACTGATGAGATTTTGTTCCTCTTAAAGGCATACACGAATAAATAAACATAAATCTTTTATTTCATTCCATTTTTTTTTTACAGGGTTTTCCAGTGTTTGACGTCTGACTGATG
The DNA here is from genome assembly GCA_901007825.1 of Macroramphosus scolopax. NCBI lineage: Eukaryota > Metazoa > Chordata > Actinopteri > Syngnathiformes > Centriscidae > Macroramphosus > Macroramphosus scolopax. The sequence continues at coordinate 10,376 of CAAKHC010013217.1, forward strand.
CCTTTTTAGTTATGTTGTCTCAGTGCACCCTTTTCTTCTGCAACGCTTTAATGACACTCGACTGAAGTGTTAATAGTGTAAACCCACATTCATTCACATTTTATTCAGCTGGTTTTCTATCATTTTGTGAAAATGGTTCATTGTACCACTCCCCCCAAAAAGAACAGCAGGATGATGCTTTTCAGTTCCTTGAACTTGTGCATGTGGCAGGAACACCAGGTCCTCATTATGCAGTCAAAGCAACGTTCAAAGTATCAAAATTTCCTTTTTGTTCGGCTTTTAGGTTGAATATTAATTGCACAGTTGATACACGATGTCCATGTCTGTGCCAATCACGAGAAAACCAAATTAAAATTTGAATCATACTTGAAACATTTTCACTCACTTTAATGAAAATACGATTTCTTAGACTGAATTTAAGTTGTAAAAATTTTGCACTTCAGCCATAAGCCTCAGAAAATCTTAAACCTTCCTAAGCAGTGTGCAGAGTAAGCCCAGTCTCATCCCAGCTAAAGCCAGAGACTGCCTGTTGATAAGCATTAAAACTGTGTGTGCTCTGCTACATGCAATGAAGGAAAAGGGCTATAGGCTTCATGCATCATGGCCCCAGCTTATATATCATCTCTACGTGATCACACGGCAGCCTCCTGTCTAGTCAATATGTTATTTTAACATGTCCCAGGTATAAAATGCATTAAAAATGGCCTAAAGACTGGCAGACTTCTTCATTGAAGAGTTGCAATTTCTTACCTTTATATAAATCTATATAAATACATTTACTGAACTAAACACTTCAGTATATTGAAAAAATATTGTGTTGCTAAACGGTGCCTGCCTGGCCATCCCACCTGAGTTCACACACTCAGCCCTTCATCCTGTTAAACACTCCAAATCAGTGAACCTCCGTCATTGACCTGAATCCACCTTGGCACAACAAAGACACTTCCTTTGCTTGCTCGCTGAGACGGGGCTATTGATCCTGACAAACAACCCGTCCAGGGTGTGTTGCAGTCGTTCAACACATCTCTCCTCTTGTCTTGCAGTTCTCAGTTATGTCTGTCAACAGATCCCTCCTTTGCGTTGCGATGCAAGAACTCAACGGAGTTTACATTCAATGAGCAGAGCCATCACAACTCACTAAGTGTTTGTTCAAGCAAAGGGTGGGGAGAGGCGAGGGAGGGAGAGAGTCAGTGATGATAAATCCCCAGCGAGGACCATGGGAACCTGATAGTATTACATCCTTGCACTGTTCCTCGGTAGGCAAGGTTAGGCTGTCTATCGGTGGGCAGCGTCTCCCTCTGAGCCTGCAGGGAAGGAAAAATTAGGCAATTAGAGCCAAATAAATCTTATATCCCTTGACAGCAGCTTTCAAAGTCTGAGTGTAAAATGCTATTAGGATTCAGATGGAGTGCTTCCATACACCAGGACTTAGAAGTGCATGATGTACTCCACATACAATAAAGGAAGATCTCATTGTATAGAGAGGACTCGTGCTACCATGCTTCACCCAGCATGCCAATATTATAAAGGTGCTTAATATAAGCAACGTGGTAAAATGTTGCGGTTTTTGTTTGACTACAGGGTGTAACAACGACACACAACGGGTGGTTGTTATGAATCTCGTGAGAGTCCAGGTACATGTGGAGCTGGAAATCTGATTGTGATGAAGAGTAACTGATGTTATAGTGGGATACAAATCTTTGTGCGAGAAGGATCTTACTGACTGATAGTGTGGGCTTTTTTTTTTTTTTTTGTCTTTGTATAGTATCACAGAAGGGTGCATGCGTGCATTCAACCAATATTTCTGTTTAGATGGTGCACCAGTTGATATTCACTTCATGAACTCACGCCTCACCGCTCCTGACTGCCAGCAGACGAGGTGAGGCTGCAAATAATAAAGATACATTTAATGATAGTGAAAAAGAGGTGTAGTTAGTATTCATGAAGAGACACACTACTCCGATGCCTGCGCCGCGCCGGAGGGACATGGCTGGCCAAACACAGCAGCTTGAGGTAAACGCACAGAGGTTGTTTATAATGTTCGGGAGCCATAAACATTCTGCCCTTGGATCTTCCCTAGCAGACGGACCATGGAGAATTTTACTATTGCCATAAAGTATGTTCATCTTCTGCCTCTCCTCTGGCTTACCCGGAGTTACTACACAAACACAAAAGAGCACATGCACCAACACACTCATGCACGGCCCGCTCTGTCATATTTCACCAACAACATCTGCATTAAAAGGAAGAGAGCGAAGAGCAACGCTACCGTAAACAGCAGTCTCGATTCTCACAGCTCCAGCACGAAATCTAATGAAGGGTAACCTTTCAGCCGACTCATTTCAGGTCTGAACAGTATATATCAACATGTTTACAGATTTTTATAGCGTGAGCAAAGTGAGGCAAAGGACAAATCAGAGTGGATGACATTAGAACCTGTTATTCTATTAAGCACAAGGACTCTGTAATACATATTTGCATTATGAAGTTTATGATTTTCACTTTATTAATCATATCAGAGAAGTGTTGGCCTGCTTCATAATTGTTTTTTTTAAGAGCATTATGTTATTCTGTTCTCCCCTGTTAGTGCTCTTTTTTTTTAACTGTTCACTTAATCAGAGTGAAAGTTGCATTATGTGACATATTTCCAAGTAAAGTGCTCAGGAAGATTATGTTTTTGAAAGGGATTTGAATTGTTCTGGGGATTAGATTTGATCAACAAAAGCGGGTATGACTCAGCAAGAAAAGTTCCAGAAAGGTAGAGATGTTTGCCACGTCACTTGCCCACGTTATTAGATAAGGAAGAGAATTACTCTGGAGTATCAAAAGAATGAGAACAAGGAGAAGGTTCGAAAATCTAAACAAGGTGGTTCTGTGAGGTTGCTCTGTAACCGTCGAGCTAACACGGTCGGTCAGCCAGCCGACCGTCACATTTCATTGGATGAATTCATGTATATGGCAGGACAAGACATCAGAAACAAGTGTGGATGTTATATATCTCTATCTCCTGGCCGTCAGTAACAACACTGACTGCCTCGATGCCGAGCAACGGTCCAGTGGTGAGTGAGGAAAATACCCTCCAGTGTCAAGTTTTCCTTTTACCTGATTTTGTATTTTCAGACTTTCTCTAAGAACTTTTATCAGGCCCTCAGTGACCAACATCTCTAAATGCAAGTAGATAGGTGAGTAACTATGGTGATTATTCACTTGCACTCGCTTAAAATGGTCAGCATTGCCTTCCAGGTATATAACCTAGAAATATCTGATGTCTGTGGGAGAGAATGATTGTCACACAAAAGGCAGAACATTGACTTGCTCCCACTCCCATGCAGCGATCAGTGCCTCCTGGTTTAATCAGAAAGTTACAGGTGCACACAATCCCGAATCAATGGCCGACGGAGCAACACAATAACATGCAATGTAAATGTTTACAGGGCAAACCAACATCCAAGGCCAATAGAAGTACAAAGAAGCACAAATTAATGAATCTAAATACAAACCAATTTAATCAACCCAAAGGAAACGGACAAGCAAAGCCCTCTAATAAAGATATTCTTTGTGATATAATGGATTTAATTATTAAGTAGTATCTAAAAGCCTTAATTACATTTCTCTTGTTAGAAACAATGTCTCAGGTTGGTAAACCATAAATATGCTGTTATAAATCCAATTTGTGTGCACATGTTAAGCCTTCTATGGCATGGCTGATAACATGCAGTTCTATATTGAAATTCTATACGGATCAACAGACCTAAAATATTCCAAACACTACACTTGCAACCTATCAGGCATTTCAACCTCATCCACCTTAATCCAAAAGGTTTCTTGCTAAGAGAAATATTAACTACAACCATCTTTGACTTGTTCTCATGCTGTTCTCAGAAAGAAATGGCCTTTAGCTGCCATGAACTTTGTGACTTTCACATTTAATTTGCAGAAAGGCAAAAATGATAGGTCTAAGTCTGACACATTAACTACAATTCTTAAGTGCATAACAATGCACAAGAGTGTAGACAGAGGACTAGTGACTAACAGAATGCAGGCGGGAAAGTCAAACAAAGTTAAGAAGTAAAGTGAAGAAGTAAATCCCTCACAGACGCAAGAAGAAAATACCTTCCAACAGCAGAAAAAAAAAGTCCTATTCCAGATCCCTGTGGGACACCATGTTTAAATCTACAATAGGTGGTTCCCAACATATTGCACACATCATTCTGCGTTCTGTTCCTGACAACAAGTGCCGACCCCTCAGGGGCAATAAGAAGCTCTCTAGAAGAAGAGAGAGGAGCTTGTGGCCAACAGTGTCAAATCTAGGACAGATGTGAGATGAAAATCCATTAAAGATATTTCAATTATGAAATGCCCTGGTGAGTGAATGTCAGGAGTGTGTTTACGTCTGAGCACTGAATGAAATAAAAAGGGTTGGACAGATGGGCTGTGAGTTGGCTAGAAAGCACTTTTTCTTACATTAAGAGATTGTTGATGCGGCTGGGTCGGTCCTCCACGGCGGAACTGTCTGTTCCTCCAGTGTGAGCAACACCAGCAACATCATCAGCAACAACTCTAATAGACGGTTTTGAACAGACATCTCACATGTTTATCAGTGCTGGGCTGCTACACAATGATAATAAAGGTAAATATATTATTTTGCTTATCTATCCGTCACAAGTATGCATATGCTCCCTATCTTCAAGAGTTGCAGTTTTGTCATCTCGATCGACTGCTGACTGGTCCAATTATATTGAAAATGAGTATAAAATGTTGGTTTACCAGTTGTTACTGACTTAAGTCGGTCACCTAATGACTGTGAAATTGGCTGATCCCCTGACATTTAAGATTAACCTGCCTTTTCTAAAATAAATGCAGAATTTACTGCACAGAAAGAACAAAGACAGTCTGACAATTAGAAAATGCCTGACAGTGTCAGACAGAGAGATAATGATGATATCCTGCAAAGTTTCACCATAAAAACAAGTCTCCAAGGACTTCACAAAGAAACGTCTGTGTGCATGTTATTTATCAGCAACCAAAAAAATAACTGAATCCTCTTTAGCTGACCTTATGTTGTCTCTTGCAGCAGTGGCACATCAAACAAAGGGTGCCTGATGATAGTTAACTTTTCCTGCACCACTGATGAGATTTTGTGCCATTTTGGAAAAAAAACAATTTCCCCATTTTCTACAAGATTTGCCAGCCATCCATGTTCTCACCATGGTATGATCAGGGCGCCGTTATGTAGGTCCTTCCCGGTCCAAACACAAGTGAAGAAGAAGATCCAAGAAAAACAGAAACGGTCCTAATTAGTGTAAGGCTGCACAAGCCTTGGAGTTGTTGATGTACTCAAAGGGGACTGTAGGTGGGGAGATCTGAGATTAGGGCCTGGCACGCGTCCACAGTCACAGACGCCGTTCTCCATACCCGACCCCTTTCACCAGCCTGCGTTCCAGAGGGCAGCTTTTCTTTAATTCAAGTTACCAGATGGGACTTGGAAAAAAAACTAAAATCTATAAATAAAATCTTGTTTTCTGTATATAAAAACAGAGGCTCTGTTCCTTTTTTATTTTCCAATATTTACATATTTTTAGAACTTCTTGAAAGATGAGTGAATATGACATCTTCATAAGGGACTAGTAACGACTAGTAAAGAAGGAGCTCAATATCCCTGTCGGAGAGTAAGAGCACCAGATGCTGACCCTTGAGAGAACACTTGAAAACACAAGCCCTCATCCCTATAAAAATATAAAACAAGGAATAAATAATAAAATTGAAAAAGTCAATACCTAGTCGGTCCTTGCTGCTTTGCAGTTCCCAGTATTAAGTGTGCACTTTCGTCAAATATCACCCTTCATTTTGATTGACTTTACCCATCCTATCACAGCCACATCCCGTCGAAGGGACACTGTGGCCAGTTGGCAGTAGTGTGCCTTTTTGTAGCTGCTTCTGAAGTATGAACTGTTGCTTTGTAGAGACATCCCACTCTTTGAAGCCCGCTCACTCTGGCAGTGTTTTGTTCATGGTGGTGACTTGGCAGTGCAGCCAGCCCAGTTAAGCTTGTGGTTCATCCCAATTCAACTGAGTAACCACAATTACATTCAGTGCCTTTCTAGTTCTGCAAAAACAATTACTAAAGAGGGAGTCATCTCACATTTGGCAACTTATTTTGAAAACAGGTCGACAAAATAAATCTAAAAGCAAAATGCAAAAGTGCACTACAACAATTATTAATGGAACTGCAAGTTAGATTTAAAACTGGCTAAATACTTACTGTGGGTTGTGTTAACATAATAAATTAGATGAATGTCAAATAATCTCTTTTATTATCACAAAAGAGCTACTGTAGCTGTTATAATTTGATGGATGCAGTTAGTATGTGTGGGAAGGCCAATGATATTTGGGCAATAAAAAGCATCGGATCATTAGTTGGAAAGTGGAGGGAGTTCGCTATGCGCCTGTTTCGAAACAACAGCAGAACATTTTTAAAACAAGGTCCAGTTAAAGGGCTTCAAGGGATTTACTGTTCATTATAACATGCTGTGACATCCAGATGTTTTCACACAATGTGCAGTAAACAGAAAAACATAAAAGCTATCAACACTAAGTTAACTTTAAACACTACAAAATATCAAGGAACCCTTGCACACAGCTTTTCAAAGCAATTGGCAGGTAAGTAGTTCCAGCACGTCTTGAAGTGAACATGCCAGTTTCTTCTGTTGATTCGGGCTCTCCGTTGCTTCTGTCTCCTCATGTAATCCCAGTCTGTTGTGATCAGGGGTCTGTGGGGTCGATACCGTCTGTTGCAGGACTGCTTGTTCTTCTTGTTGATGAAGATAACTCTCTATGTCTGACTGTTTGGGATTATTGTCACGCAGCAGAATGTACTTTGGACCAATCTGATGCCTCTCGGATGGTATTATGTGACCACTAGCTTTTATCAAATCTCCAACTACATTTGCAGACATGAAGCCCCAAAGCTATAAAGAACCTCCACCCTGCTTCAGAGCACCGGCTATCATTGTCTGCAGCTCCAGTTGTTATTTATACTTTTGTTTTTGGTACAACTTGTGTTTTTGTACAGAGATTACATTTTCATTTTATTTTTTGGCTGCGAGTCTTTTATTGACTGTTGACACACTAATCCAAGATTAAAAAAAAAACATCAAAGTTGATTTGTGAGACATCTCACCTTTTACACAGTACTACAGGTGTACAGGTCATTAACCAATGCAACAGAGATAGAAAAGAGTGACTTTAGCTCAGACGCTGAAGTAAATTGTTGGGGGTATTAAAGGGGGAACAGTTGCAGTTACAGGAGAGGATATTACTGAAGCATGGAAATACAAAGATAAGGTAAGAAATATATAATTGTCCCAGTGGGAAATTTGCCTTGAACGTGTATGCAGCTTAAAATCAAAACGGTAGAAATCTACAAAAACATTAATTCACCAGTTTCACATGCCCATCTCCATCAGGAAATGTACCCAGTGAGCATATTCATATTTCAGCTTAGGTGATGTCCATTGTCCCCCTTTCCTTTAATGAATAGGGGGACAAAGGAGCGTTAGAAACGTTTGTCCCCACTTCAGGGAAAACCCGGACTGTCTGCCTGAGGAGGAGTAGATAGTCAGGATGGGGAATACGAGTTGAGATTAATTTTTCAGTCACGATATTGGTGAATTGAAAAATAGCCTGAGGACTTGGATGCTGTCAGACTCCCATTAGGTTAGAGAATCTACTAATTTGTAATAGAATATACACACAGTACATCGGATAATAATGCATTGTGTCGATAACTTCTAAGTTAAATGGATTCAAATTATACAATGTTTGCCATGACACACCTTCATATTGAAGGATGAGCCACAGGAAGTATTTCCCCCGGTTATTTTCGCCGTTTAAAATTTCCCTTTTAATGGCATCCACATATCACTGAATGCAGAATCAAATGAGCTTTTGGATGAATATGCAATACTACATTGTTATTTTACGGCCTTCGCTAATAAATCATTTAATTCTAGAATGTTTATTTTCTTCAAGGTCAGGTTCAAAGGGCTGCATTTAAAAACTTAAATGAAACAGGTTTAACATACAGAATATTGGTTCCTGTAACGTTTATATAAAGTCGTGATGTGACCTGTGTAGCTGAAGTGGAGTCATGCGACGCAATTTCCTCGTTGCAAGTGCTTAAATTGGAGGAGCTGTTGAAGAGAAGTTAGAGACTTCATTTTAACCACTTTGACATTTTCCACCTGTACTGTAATTTTTCAAAAAAGGAGCACCGGAGTTTCCCACGACACCACAAACTGCCGAGCCTTCAACGAGCGAGTTGAACAAGAATGGCAGAGAAGCTGCTGCCAAGTTTTCCAGTTCCAGCTCAACCAGCAGCTTCTACACTGTCACTGCGCGTGTTAGCAGCTAGTTAGCATGGCTAGCGTTGTACAAAGAGCCATGCTGTGCTGTGTTCAGCTCATTGACTTTTTGAAAATACTGTGTTGCTGCGGTGTTTTGGTTAAACTGCTCTGTGCTGGGCAGGTGACAGATCTGTTTACAGTGTTTGTGGGCTCTATAAGATGTCACTGCAGGGGAAGAGGTTAGCACAGCTACCGCTAGCTTAATTTCCACAAGTTACCAACCCCACGTCTGAAGTTACCCAATTTGAAGTAACCATCTATAAAATACATGATACAAATACATTGTTGTGATAAACTAGTTGGACTTAAATTGAAGTACTACTGTCAAAACGTTGATCAAAAAAATCCACAGCTCAACGCTTCCACAGTTGGGATTGTTTTGGACTGTTTTATGCCCGACACCTGAACTAACCCAAGTGTTTAAGCTTTGTTTAGCAGGTAATGTTCAACCATTGAATAGTTATATCACGGCTTCTGATACGAAAGTGTTGTGTTGTTAGTTTTGCAATGTGTGCAGTGTATGTTTTACGACATTGGCACTGATTTTGTGGTTTGATTTAATTCCGTATGCAATTTCAATCTTAAGCTTGTTGGCAGTGGCATCAGAAGTGGAGCTCCTGTCATTGTTCAAAGCTTCATTTTGGCAACCAAGTTTCCACCCACACTGATAGTTCAGCAGACCGGTGCGTTCAGAGTGTGGAACTGATTAAACCGTATGGTGTTGATGTGATTTCTTGTTATTCTGAGTTTAATAATGTTCACTTGCTTAAGCAACAACAAGTGCATTTGTTAAAACAGAAGATGTGTGATGTTGCTTGATCTTTCATGTTTCTGAAAGAAATTGTTTTCAAGACTGAATGGCTTAGTGTTCAAGGTTGTTAGTATTACAGGAGAAAGTAAAGCAGGGTTCCTCTAACTCAGGAGCTTCCAGTAGCTCTCAACATGTTTCTGAGTAGCTCACTAGGCACTCATTCACTACATGGCATAATATCGTTATCTCTTGTAGACACAATTGTTGCAAACCTTTGTTTAATTAGAAATAAAAAAAAACTTAAAAAAAGATTTCAAGCAAGGCCTGATGTTCCTTAATGAACATGGTGTATTTTCAAATGAAAACTAATAGACTGAAGAAAAAAACTGACAAAGAATGTGTTTTAGATTTTAAGTTAAACCAAGTTGGTAACCTTAGTATTGAAAGTGAAAAACAAATTCCAGCCATTATCATTAAATATTACTTTAAATTTTTTAAGTGCAACCTGTTTCCTCAATTTTTTTAAGTTAATTCAAAATCTTATCTGGGCTTACAGTGTGTGTGTGTGTGGGGGGAGACGGGATGTTCAGCGAGGTCCTGCACGGGTT
>CAAKHC010013218.1:0-11911 GCA_901007825.1 Macroramphosus scolopax
ATTATATTAAAATAATAATAATAACTTGCCCTGCGTATTCTTTCTCACAGGTTCCATCTCTGCGCATCCCGAGGCCGGATCGACTGCCTGGAGGTGATCATCTCTCATGGAGCAGACCTCAGCGTCACTGACGGTGCCGGTAGGGTATTTTATTATGGAACAAAGGTTTTATCTCTTCAGCCATGGACGGTTTACGAATGTCCGTCTGTAACTGACTGATTCCAGGCTTCAGTGGCCTTCACCTCGCAGCCAAAAATGGACAGCTCGAGTGTTTGAAGAGACTTTTACAGGTAAAACAGAGTGATACCATTCAGATTTATTGATGGGTACAGTAAGACATTTAAGATTTGGCAAGTATGTAATAGTTTAAAATGTTCATTGTTTCCTTGGCAGGAGAGATTAGCTGTAGATTGCACTGACAGCATTGGTAGGACGTCCCTCCATCATGCAGGTAACACTTTCTGCATTACAACAAAATAATTTTTGGTTACACAAATTCCCTTTATATTCAAAATTCAAATGTATGTCCAGCGGTCAGTGGCTGCTTGTCCTGCACTGAGGTCCTGTGGGACTTCAAAGCCGATCTAGATGTCCAAGACGAGGTAAGTTAAACCAGAAGAAATGTTTTCTGCTATTTCTTATTAATGTGAGCTAACAATGTGTGACTTCTTATTGTTCTTGCTTTTGTTGATAACATTGTCCAACATCAAATACAGTAGTGTTATTGCTCCCTGATGTTTGGGGGCCGATGTGTCTCTCTCTCAGGATGGGGCCACCCCCCTCATCCTGGCAGCCCAGATGAGCAGAGTGGAGCTGTGTGTCTTTCTGCTGGGTCGAGGTGCCAATGCAAATATACAGGACAACCAGGGAAGGTACCAGAGCCTTATTGATCATCTCTTCCTCGGCAGGCGAAGCTAGTTGAGGCAGCTGCCTCGTTGGCCTTCTCTCTCTCTGTCTCAGTGTAGCTGCTGCTGAAACCGTAACAGATGGAGTGTCAGACAGTGGGAGGCCCACTAAAGCTAGAGGAAAATACCCTTTACAGGATTATTTCCACAGCAGTGGGGTTGTCTGGGTCAGAACAGAGGAGGACTCCAGTATTTGGGACAGATTTAGAAGGATGTCGGGACCTCCAGCAGGGACCGACAGCTCTCAGTTTGATGTTGTATGGCTTCTTGGAGAGGACAGAGAGGGAATTGTCATCTATTTAACGTTATAAAAAAAAGAAAAAAATGGTCTCATCTTGATGCATCATTGCATCAAATGGGAGAGTTGGTATTGTGTGCACTTATTTCACATAGAGTGAAAGTATTTTGTCAATGTAACAGATTTAATGTTCTATATTATATTATATTGTGTCTGGGATCAGGTCCGCGTTGATGCTGGCGTGTGAGAGTGACAGTGTTGAGACAGTAGCGGCTCTGCTGAGAGGCGGGGCCAACACACAACTGGTTGATGCCTTCGGACACAAAGCCGGCGACTACAGCACGGGCAACCAACTCGTCATGCAGATGTTGGAGAATGGAGCACCCCCAGGTACACTGTCAGAGCCGGGGGCTTTTATGAGAATAGAAGCGATGGGATGTTTCACAAGTTCTTCCCAACCATTGTGTGCATGTTTAATGAGATTATTATGAGCCAAGCCTAGTTTGTGTTTGTTAAATTAAGTTGAATGAATCCAACTTTAAAGGAAACACATGGCAGCAACATTCTTTAGGTCATCAGATCCAATGTTTCGCTCCCGTTTGCGGCCGTGCTGCCGTGGATCCAAATGGTATCGCTTCTCCCCTGGGGGGCAATTGCTGTAATAGGAGGACGTGAATAAGGGCGACAGCTGGGTGTGATTGTAAAGTAGACGTTTAAAAAAAAGACACCAAAGGCTTTTATCTCCACACAATGATTTTTGCTGACATATGAAAAACAGATGTGCGGCTGGTTGGTAAAAATAGATGGCGAGACATGTGACATACACACATGAAAGAATGAATGAATACGTAAATGTTAACAGTACGAAGATGTGCGTGTGTGTGCGGACACTTCTGCACCTATCACCATGCCCCTCTTACCGTTTGCTGCGGTCTCTTTCCCTCTGCAAACGTAGTTTCTGAGGGTGCCGGCGAAGAGGTAATGTTGCATACATGTGTGTTGTGCATCACTCCCCCCATCAATGAGGTCATGAACCCGTGACCGATCATATTGTGCATGTTTTTCCAATATGAGGTAATTGTTTGTGCATGCTGCCTTTTTTTTCATTGTTGGCTTTCATTCCCCTTTGTTGCTCACCAATTGTCTTATCTTAGTTTCCTCCATTTTCCTGTTTAAGTTGAGCTTGACCTTCCCTGGCTTTTGATTCCCCTCCCTCCCCCCTCGCAGCCTCCCCAAGTCCCCTCAGGCGCCTCATCGGTGCAAGGGGGGACTGCCCTCCGCAAAAGGAAAGCTCCTCCACCACCTCGTTCTCCTCTCCAGGTACTATAAGAAACATTTCACTTGATGGAAAATGCATTATTTATCACAAATGCGGTTTCCATTATGTACATCCTCCTATTGGTTCCCAACCATCTAGAGCCTTAACAGAACCAATGTCAACTTTATTCTCTTTTAACAATTTTAGAAGAGAAGAGGTACAACTAGGAAACAGAGGAAGATTTATTGCAGATTCCTAATGTGGCCCCACATAGGTCAAACAGGATTGACCTATGTGGGTGTTATGTTCATGCTACTTTTAAAGTATTTTCTTTGATCATTTAAAAACACGAAAAGATCACACCATCATCTCAGTAATTACTATTAAGTTGTAATTTTATTCTGTCGTCCCATCGCGGTCATCCAGGGTTTGCCACCCGTTCCACAGCGCCGCAGTGCTGCTCTCCCTGCCCAGTCGCCTCAGCCCAACACCCGGTCTCCCTCTCCACAGCCTCCGGAAACACAGCAACCGGCACAGGTTAGTGTCATAAGTCCCTTTTTTGGTTTTGTTTTTCAGTCTGCATTGCGTTTCCTCCCTTTGTTTAGCTGGGAGAGTCTGTTTATATGTTTGTCTGTGGAAGGTGGAAGATGAAGAGGTGTTTGAAGAGATTCGACGGCTGCGTCTGGAAAGAGGCCGTCTGCTCCAGAAGATTAAAGCGTTTGAACAGCAACAGCAGAGCGCCCTCTCTGCCTTGGAGGAGGTACTGCAGACTGAGCGTTTGCCCCTTCTGTGCAAAATGTTTCATGACCATATTTAACCTGTTAAATATGCATCTATATCAGAGACAACCACGTATGTTTTGTGTGTGTCCATGTTTGTGTTCTGTTTGTGAATGCACACACTCTAGTTGTCCCAACTAAAGCAGCGTCTAAAGCAGGCAGAGGCAGAGAGGGACAAGCTGATCGAGGAGCTGAAAGGAGTTAATGGCATTGGAGGCAGTGACTCTGAGGACATGGATGAAATGTTCGACTTCCCAGGTATGCAATCTGGGCTTCCCATGGTCACGCTTTAACTTCTATACATCTTTCACTATATGGAAAGGACATGCCTGCTAGAAAGGATCTTCAGTTGTATGTGTGCATCATGTCAGGCAGTACATTTATGTGTTATCTCTTGAACCCTGCCTCCAGAGAAGCTGCTCTCCAAGCGCTCCAGAGCCTCACCTGCTGGGTATGCAGACTCATCCGGCTCTTCTCCTGCCCCTGCAGACCCAGGAACTGTGGAAGAGTTGCACAAACAAATAGAGGAACTCACCTCACAGAACTCAGAGCTTGTTCTCAAAGTGCAGGTAAGGTCAGAAATAGTACAAATATTACACACACACACACACACACACACACACACACACACACACACACACACACACACACACAGGCCTCAATAAAGAGGATTGATGGATAGGAAGTGATTGCAGACACAAACATGGAGGCATTTCGTAGACATTGTTCACCAACTGTGTCATGCTGCTTTAATATAAGCAGAGATTTTCTTCCCTGAAGTCAGTTGGAAGCTACTGTAACTTGTGAAAGCTCATATCGTTTGGTTTATAGATGCTGGAGATGTTCGAGAAGGACGACACAGACATGCAGAGCTCCAGCCCGGACTTTGTCCCTGTAGCTCAGTATGAGACCATCAGGAAGGAGTTGGAGGCCCTTCAGGAGCGCTTCTCCCAGGCACAGAGCTCTGATGAGGTGGATCAGCGGTAAGACTGATTCATATCAAGCTGATTTAGCAGTGCAGTAGCCCTGTCAGAAGACACCTCATGAATCCTCCTGTATTAAATGACATTTTATTGTTAGATGTGCACAACAGGGGGCTCAGAAGGCGGAGTGCCTGTCTAGGAGAGACCTTGACAAAACAACAATTGCCTCTATAAAGCAGATTGACACCTTGTGCGTCAGCCTCTGCAGTCAGTTTATAAATGAATGTGGGTATTAGTCAACATCGTAAAGCTTGTGACGTACAGAAAGCTACATATTTGCAGCTGTGTCTCGCTCTTACCGTTTTTTAAAAGAGCTGTAAACCTGTATTACATGATGTCTTTGAACATCACATGTATGCTACAGCAGTGTTAATCTGCATTCATTGTGAGGTGCAATACAGAAATGATAAGGAGATTAGTTGATGAAGCAATTCACAGATTTTCTAGAGCACAGAATTCTCAGCTTTGTGTTGTAGCTGTGTTTACCATAGTGTGATTAATTTAATGTTTTGGTATGTTTGAGATCATTCCTATTATTGATCATCCTTGTCCTGTTCTTCAGTGTTGAAGAGAAGTCTCAGGAAGGATGTGCAGATGCAGAGAGTGTTGAGGCTCTGAAGGAGAAGCTGCGTGGGCTGGAGGAGCAGTTGGTCACCTCCCAGTCTGAGCTTGAGGAGCTAAAGGAGCAGGTGCTCCTTGGTGTGATTTCTGTGGAGTGTGGTGAAGGGGATACTGCCGCTGCAACAGGAGGCGGGTCTTTAAATGAGGGTCTGAGCCAACAGGCACAGCAGCTGAGAGCGAGGGTGACTGAGCTGGAGGAGGAGCTTGCTAAGAGACAGGGTGAGGCGGTGGCTCAGAGGTCCCTGGACAGTGACACAATCAAACAGCTGACAAAGAAAGTCGAGGACCTACAGGCTGCTCCGGGCCAGAAAGAAGACGGGGGAGAGGACAACACAGGAGAAGACACAGAAACAGTAGGGTACCTCCGGGAGAAGGTTTCTGAGTTGGAGGCAGTCCTGGCAGAGTCCAGGACATCAGGGAAAGAGGAGGCAGCAGCTGGCGATGGAGATCGGGTTCGTCGTCTTCAGGAACGTGTGGGAGAGCTTGAGGGGGAGCTGAAGAAGTGTGTACCTCGGTCCGACTTGGAGGAGGTGCAGGTGACTCTGGGCCTCCAGTGTGAACAGCTGGCCAGGGAGAGGGCGGATGTGGCACGACGGCTTAATGTTGCTCTCTTGGATTTGGAGAGACTGAGGCCTCCTTCACATGGTGAGGATGAAGATGAGGAAGAAGCGGATCACTCTGAGAGCTCGGAGCCTTCGGTCATATCAGGTGTGAAGTCATTTCCTTCTCATGAAAGTATTTTAAATATTCCGTAAAAGAAAAGTGTAGTATTTCTGTGAGTGATTATGCTTCTGTCCTATCAGAGCCCTCCAGACGCAGCCTGGCAGCAGTGAGAGAAGAACTGGAGGTGGCAAGACAGGAAGCAGCTCAGGCTCTGGACTGCCTGTGTGCCGAGCAAGAGGGCCGGGCACAGGACGCCCTGCAGCTGAAAGACGCTGTGCCATTTTCCAAACATAAGGAAGCGCTGTCTGCTGTATCAGAACAGCTAGCTCAAACACTGAAGGAGCTCCAGGAGGAGAAGAAGCTTCGCGACCACGCCGAGGAGCAGGCTGCCAGATTAGAGACCCAACTGCAGGCCATGCATGATGCTGTACCCAAAGAGGAGCATGAGAAGATAACGGTGAGTAGGGAAAAAGGTATTTTATCTTTATACAACCATGTGTTGCAAATGGGGAAGCAAATTAAAATGTATTGTAAAGAAATAACGAAAAATGTTCATTGGTTCAAGTGAGAAGTAATCAGGTGATCCTGGGGCTTCTTACCTTGTAGGCGGAGCTCCAGTGCTCCCTGCAGGCCAATGAGAGAAGTGCAGCAGCTGCTCAGGAGGCTCTTGGTGAGAAGGAGATGGAGCTGAGGGAGCTCAAGTCCCAAAAGGCCGCAGAACAGGGCCTGATCTCCAAGGAGGACCACGAAGCCCTGCGTCTCTCGTTGCAGGCTGAGATCAACGCCATGACGGCCCGTTTCAACGATCTCACCCGCAAGCATGAGAAGACCTGCACTGAGGTTCGTGTGTGTGTTTGTACATGCACGTGTGTGCTGTCATATTGTCTGCTTTCTCCTGAGAAGGCCATCTAAAGTCACATTATATGTTATTGTGTCTGCTACAAAGAGACTCATGTTCCATGAAGGCCTCTCTCCCATTTCTACATTATTAATTATCCTGTTCCATTCACCTCTGTGTGTGTGTGCTTACTGATGTTCTGAGGTAGGTGTGGATCGCCACTACACAAACTCCTTTAATAGACCTCCGAGACGTAATAAATTCAAACAGCATTTCTTTTGTGACTTGCACTGTTTTCCTGGTCCAGGTGTTCCAGGTGCAGAGGGAGGCTCTCTTTAACAAGAGTGAGCGGCAAGCTGCGGAGTCCCAGCTGACCACAGCGCAGCAGCAGCTGGCAGAGCTACAGGCCAAATCCAGCCATGTCCAGGAGCTCCACAATGACATCCAGGCATCTCAAAGCCTGGTCAAGGAGAGGGACCGCAAGGTGAGATATATCAAACGTCTTTTTTAAAGAACCTACAAGGTGGCACCAAGTTGAACACATCTGTCTGTGACATCATTCAGGTAACAGAGCTGTCGAAGGAGGTGTTCCGCCTGAAGGAGGCACTGGGAGCTCTGTCACCTCCTCTTGGCATCATTTCCTCCTCCTCCTTCTCCTCCTCCACCCATCATGGTAACCCTGGGCAACAAATGGCTCTGCAGAACAGGATCGGCATCCTTAACCAGCAGCTCCAGGTGAGGAAAGAACTAAGACCTGGGATGTGCTATGTGAGACAACTTGACAATAAACAGACAATATTTACATTATCTATGATCCTCACATGACAGTAACATGTTCTGTTACTGTTTCTTTAAGGACTGGGAAAGAAAGCACAAGCAGGTGGTGGCTGTGTACCGTTCACACTTACTAGCAGCTGTACAGGTTAGTGGAATTGAGACATATTTACTTAGAAGCCTGCTATTAAGTTTTTGTTGTTGGGTTGCTTGAAGGCTCAACAATGGTGTTGGTGGAGGGCTGGTGGGCCTGACATGATGAACTTTAAATATCCTGTTGTTAGGCCTCTGCCTTGGCTCACTCAATTAGGATGACAATATGGCACGAGCAGTGCACTCTATTAATATAAATCACCATGATCACTTATCCGGTGTATGTTCTGTACACGCAGAGACATTAAGTGCCTTTCTGTTTTAAGGGGACACTGTACCTTTAAGAGAGCGAGAGGCTGGGGGGGGTTTAGTTCTCTGTGATGCAGCTATTATGCTAGTTTTGCTTTTACAGGGCCGGATGGATGAAGAGGTGCAGGGTCTGCTGCTCCAGATCCTGAGGATGACACATCAGGGAGAGTGAATCTTACTACATCTGCAAGTGTCTCTCCACGTCCAAGCCCTCCACAGGTCAGCATCAGGCGGCGACAGCCCAGCAACCTGTGGGACCAGTGTCTTTGAGCGTCCGGTCTAGAGAGCCAAACTCCACTGATCTATGATCAGAGGGAGCTGCATGCAAACAAATACAGTAAACTAAACTACAGCCTTAAGGATTCGCAGATAAGCAAGCGGCGAAAAAGTAGAACTGTGCAGTGCCTTTCTAGTTAAGCCTACAGTATATGTCAGGGGTTTATGGAAGCAGGACGTGACTGTGGATGCTGAATGATTTAAACGATACAATCAGGTGTATCGATTGTGTGATGGATGATTTTCTATGACGTTGTTATAATTAAAATGAAAAACAACTCCTGTTCTTTGCAACTCACTTCTTGCACTCCATGGAATATAGTTGATTTAAAGCCACAGCCTCTATACTGTCCCTCACATCTATTTTTGGGTGATGGAAATCCAAAGTCTTAACTTGGCTGTAGCATGTGTGCAGGCTCACTGTGTAGCTGCTACTTCAGCTGCCAAACAAAAACTCACAAACAAGACAAAATACTCCTTGAATTGTAACAATGTTTTAATAAACTCTATTTGAGAAAAGGCATTTAAGGGAAATTAAAAAAAAAGGAAATGTTCGAGAAAGTCCTGAGAAAGCAAAAAGGGAGATTTGAAAAAAGTTGTTACTCAATTATCGCCCACAAATAGCCTCAAAGATAACATCATCTCCCTGTGCATTCCTGAAGCTGCAGCTAAGAGCAGTGGAGGGACGAGTTCAAGATACGTTACTGAGATTTAAATCTATATCACCGGATATAACTGGGCTCCTAACATTAAACCAAACAGCAGAAATAAGACGGAAGACACTTAATGTGGTTTGTACAATGATAAAGTGATGTTTCCCTGAACCGGGACGAATAAAGGATTTAATCTGCTGTCCAAATCAATAACAGTGGAGGAGCCCTATCTATGATCAGATCCTAAGAAAAACATGTTGGAGGGTTGAACACACAAAGACAATGATGATCATGACATATTAAGACATTATTAAATATTATTCCCCCCCGAAGCAAGAGTAGCTTACATCACTGTTAACAAGTATAAGAGCTTAATCATCCTGATGTTTGTTCAGTCATTCATTGGCATTGCAAAAAGAGCATGAATGCAACTGCTAAACACTCTGACACATAATGCCTGTCTGTGGTTATTAAGGCACTGAAGTTGGAGGAGCTGCGTTAATACAGACACAGATATACTGAGATTGTATGCAGGAAAAGTTGTAGTATTCACTGAAGAGCACAGTCTTGGTTTACGCAACACTTACGGTCTGTCTTCACCAAATTATGATCAGCCCTTACAAACACAACAGGAAGTAAAGATCGTTTGGTTAAATGTGATGGAGCGTCCCACGTCCAAGACAAGACAAAGTTCTGTGTGTCCACCTGGCTGTCGATGTGGAGATATAGTTGTGACTACACTGTAGTGAAGGTTATACCTGACGAGTGCTTCTTTGTTCTTAACGCAAATTTATAAAGCATCATAGACCAAAATCAGATTCGGTGCTTTGGTTTTCATGGAGGAGGTTGCAGGTGATAAATCACTAAATCCTGTTCAGTGTGTATCTGAGGGGGCGTGTCCCAACAGCAGACCTGTGAACATGTAACATCAACCAGTCCTTTCATCCCAATGAAACAGAACTTCTCTACAACGCTCACTTATGTTCCCTGTGTTTTGCACTTCTTGCGTTGTTACTGACATGAACTGCTGCGTCATTTATACTGCATCTGCATCACATCTGTCCCGGCGATGTGCGTTGTATGTTCAGTGACCAGGCTCACTGCTGTGGTCAGGCAAACTGTGGTAAACTGGAAGCACATGACGATTACAGCCGTCACAGGGCACTTCATCACTGTGCCTCAAATTCCTGGGAGAATTACTGAAGTCAGGTCCTCTCCAGACAGTCTCTTTCTCAGTCTCCAAAGTCTCTCTTTGATTTCCGACACTGGGTCGACCGTTTTCCCGCTCTTAGACGAGTCCAACTGTGGATCCTGGTTGGTTTTTGGATTAAAAGCTGCATGCTGAGGAGTTTATGACGGATGAGGGACAGTTTGATTGATCCTGGTTGAATTAACAGCATGACGTCGCACATTCATTAGTGTCTATGCAAGAAAAGCCTCAGCATATATTCGGATTTCCAGGTTTCGCATGGGTGCAGAAGAAGTCAACTCTGGAATATGATGGAGAAAGAAGGAAGATATTATTTTAGACAAAGGGCGAAAGCTCAAAACAGACTTGTTGAAATGATACAAGGGTCTTATACCACATTTCCTATTATAATTATTATAATAAGAAATCATTTTCACTGTCACATGCACACTTACTGTCCCATGTGGGGCCAGATGGCTCATTGTTTCCTCCTGACCACCTGTTTGAGGTGCAGCTCACTCTCTGCTGCCACAATAGGCAGCTCATTCTTCAGGTGATATGAGATAAGGTGGCTTATGCTCTCAAATAACATGTCTTTGGTCCGGACCTTCATGGCGGAAAGCAGGAGATGGAGTGTAAGTGATTGGTGTCGACACAACGCACTACAACAAGCTTCTAGGAACCAAGTTTGCCTCACTTAAAGTAACTATGATTAACGTTCAATCTGTATTCAAACAACAACAATTATTAAATGTCTTTAAAATCACTCAATAAGCAAAAAGAATGAGAAGATGTGTAAATGTAATATTCTTAACAAGCCAAGTTTAACTTAAGTACAACTATAAGATGTGTAATCAATAAACATTTTGGGAAGATATTAGGACTTGCTCCCAGACTCACCACTCCCTCGGGGTCCACTAGCAGCAGGTGTTTCGGCAGGCCACAGTGCATGCCAGTTAGGACGTACTGTCCTGGGTTGGTCGTGCTTTCCCGGACGAGGAAATCTCCATCGCGAACCAACACTTTCTCTGCATCTCGTCGGCTCATGCGGCTGTGGTACCAGGCCTCCCTGCGGAGCTGCTCCTCATTCGGGGCAACAGGGGCTCGACGACGTGGAGGGCTGGGCCACTGGTCCTCCAGCACCCGCACACCTCCACCTTCAGCACCACAACCTGCACCTCCGCCACTGGCCTCGTGGAGCTTCAAGGCATCCTCAAAGGGCCCTGTGGAGAACCATGAGATAGTCACTAAGTAATAATACTATGGACTGTTTTTGTATCAGCCTCTGCCCACAGAAACATATAATAGTCTGATCAACTCACATGAAGCAGAGAAAATGAGTGCAGGCTAACACATCTATTTCACAAAATAAAAGGTGTTTTCAAATAAAGAATAGGTTTACATTCATCCATCATCAGATTATGTCATGTGAAACAGGACTTACTCATGTCAAAGAGGTCCTTCATTGGACTGTCGGGCCCTCTGACCCCTCTATGTCCATTGAGCCCCTGAGCCAGTGAATCCAGGTTTTCCAAACTCTGGGTGTTGACATACTGATGCTCCTCGTAGTCCCTGCTGCTTGGCGGCTGGCCATCAGAACACAGGTAACCATCTGATGTCATACCTGATAAAGACAGATTATACTGATGCATGTTTGCTTGAGTACATGTGTATTTGTACACAAGGGATGCATATTTGTTATTTTGTGGCTCCCTCTAGTGGTGAAAATCTCAATTACATTAAGTATGCAAATTATTTCCTTTACCTTTAAATAGTTTTTCAGATATTTATGGTTATGTTTATATGTTTTGGAGAACATTAAAGCAGGCTTTGTTATATTACTACCACAAATTAAAGAAAATGATTTTCATAAATGAACTGCTACTTCTGTCCTTGCTAGAGTTAAATCTTGTTCTGGGCGCAAAGTGCAGCGACGAACAGACTTAGAAGATCCTCAGACATCTTCAGTTCATTCTCAAACACAAACCACTCAACATCAACTAAAGGGAGTCATATTATCCCTGAATGTTTCTAATTGTTTATCTGTTCTAAGATGTTATACTGCTGTACGGCCACTGGGTGTCTCACCTGAGCTGCTGTTTGTCTCTGTGTCCCAGTGAAGTTCATAGCAGAGCTGCCCATTAGGGTAAGATGTTTGCTCCCTTCTGGCTGGTGAGCCCATCTGCCAACACACACACACACACACACACACACACACACACACACACACACACACACACACACACAAACATATACACACACACACATATATACACACACATATACACACACATATATACACACACACATATACACACACATATACACACAC
>CAAKHC010013218.1:12143-29874 GCA_901007825.1 Macroramphosus scolopax
AGCTGCCCATTAGGGTAAGATGTTTGCTCCCTTCTGGCTGGTGAGCCCATCTGCCAACACACACACACACACACACACACACACACACACACTCAACCATGAACCCACTCGAAATACATTTCTCTATTTGAATTTAAAACTCTCTCATCTCTTGCCCAAGTTATGAAGAATGGAGGTGCTCTATTTTAAACATGATGTGAACTCGCTGCTGAGAGAGCAGCCAGTTTGCAGTAGAGCAGCCAAGGGAAGCATATCTGTCTGTGTCAATTATGGTGCAGGCACATCAGGTGGACAGTGATGGAGTGTAATTTCATGCTCCTGCAGTTTAATTCCATGTAAACAACACTGGGAAGGAACAGCAAAACTTCACCAGCTTGTGTGTTTCTCTGCTAAAGGTTAGGACGGGTGGTGGTTTGACAATGACCAGATGTAGCATGGAATAAAATTAAGGGGTGAGGTTGGATGACAAATGATTTATGTGTACATAAAGTATTCTGCACGAGAAGAAATACTAAATTAAAGGGGAGGTAAAAAAAAATTCAAAGCTAAAGCTAGCATCACCAGTATCCAGATTCACATTTAAATCCAAATCTTAACCTAAAATAATTCCTCAACATTTACCTGCACTGCAGTCTTACTCTGCGGCTGAGTATGGATGTGACCCAGAAAGGATCTACTGGACCGAAGCCTGGAGTCCACCACTCCTCCAATTGGAGGCTCCTTCCCCGGGATGCTGTTGTAGTAATCATGCTCTGAGAAGTCCTCTTCCTCACCCCACATCTGCTCCTCTGTCCTGACAGACCTGAAGAATGACGAGCATAATAAGATCCAAGACAGTGGAGACAGTAATTGACAGTATTTCTATTTATGGTGATATTATTAGTGATAATAATGATAGGACAAGAAGATCTGGGCTCTCGAACGGATTCATTGGGATCAGATGACATCTCTACATCTGAAATAGATCTATATAAATCTGCTGGTATTTATAAAGGTTGCCAGAGCTGCTATTGCTGGCAGCAGGGAGATGTTCATTTGACACCAAACAATAAAGCCTGACAGTCCGGACCTCTTCCTGTCTGCAGTGGCATCGCTGCGACATCTGAGGGTTTGGTGATGAGGCGTTTTTTGTGATAATCAATATCATAAAAAAGATTAGGAGTACAAATGATCACAAATCGTTGTAATGCACAGCAAATAAAAAGAGTATCTGAGGTTTCCTTTAACTCAAAAATATTTTTTCTTCTAGTATCAGTTAGTATACAGTTGAATGTTTGAGCTTCACTGTATAGAATGATGAATTTGCAGTTGACACTAGAAAGCTGTTTTTAGCCGCGAGCTATGTAGCATTTCTACTTGCTGTAAAATATGAAGAGCTGGCTTGTTATAAAAATGCTGTACTTCTTTTTAGAACATGCATGTGATGATTTCAGGGCTGCAAGCTACCTCTCCACTGATGCCATGGTTTTGGGAGGACTGTGGAGGTACTGTTTGAACTGCAGCTCGAAGGCTTGGCCAATGGTACTGATGACACTCTGGGCTAAACCGTCTGAGCACTCCAGAATATGACATGCTAAGAGAGACAACACAGTTAGTGAAACACAAAAAGTGTAACTGTACATTCAGATCATGAATCCTGGTTTAGTATTGAAACTGCTATTTTGCTTTTTTCCCCTGAACACATCAGGTTGTGCTCGTTTTTTAATGGATGTGATATCTTGCTCTGACAAACAGACAATGATGCAACATTCTTTGACTTAACGTGTTGTGTGCGGGACGTTATAAAACAAGCAGTGAGGTGGAGAAAGAGGACTCACCCCTCTGATTCACTGGGTCTTTGGCCACATATGCAACATAGTCAGGTGTGTCCTGCAAGAGTTAAGGAGAAAATACAATTAGGCCAGAAGTTCATAACTTAATTAAAGCTATTTATTATTGACCATCAGATTGGAAACCGATAAACTGCAATGCAGTCGGGCGTGTGCAGGCAGTTTCCCTTTCCAACAGCAACACACTTCACTCACTGTGTCTCCCCCTGAGGCGAATGAGATGGACTGCATGGGATGGTGTGCGATCATCTGAAAGAAAAAACAGAGTGAAAGGTTTTGCGATATGACAACATAAGAAAAAAATCTAAGAGGTTGTCTCGATAAAATCTAAATTGAATAATACAATTTGATAGACATGCACTGTCATGCACTTTTTAAGTCGTAATAACAACACCTCATCTATCTATTGCAGAGAGTCTGGAACACATGTAGCTTGCATAAGCAACCATATTGGCAGGATACATTAACATCTGACGCCTACAGGTGAACTTGAGCATCATACCTGCCGCGTCGTAGGGATGAGCAGACCGAGGCCCTCTATGGAAATATTGACTGCGATGCCCATGCCTGCAAAGCGCAGGTTACTCTTCCCCATGACAGACTGAAGAGCTTTGTTAAAGGCCTACATGACAAACAGGAGAAATACTGAACGACAGCACAACCACTGGTTGTGTTTTATCATATCATATACAGAGCATTACATAACGATGTTGTGTGTATCCAACTGACTCTCAGTGTAACTTGCCAGCTTTGTTCTGCACTGTGTTGTAAATGACAAACAGTTAAGATCACTTGCAAATAGCATCATGAAGCATACACAAAAGGATAATAAGTTTACTATTGACCTTCTTTCTCCAAGCTCCTTTTCCACCAGGCACAGCGTCACAAAGCCTGTTGATGGCTTCCCTGATTAGAGGAATGAAGGAGGGTCAGAAATCAGACATAAGGAGAAACACAGGCCTCTTATCAAGATATTCTATGATGCAAAAATTATATGGATTTATTCAAATATAAACAACTGGTGCAATACACAACTGCTGCATCACAATGATGGAACAGCCTGAGGTTAAACATGAACAAAACCTTTGTGGTGGCTCCCTTAGGCCAGGGTCAAAGGTCACAGACCCATCGAAGTTCAAAGGTCAAGAAAAGGTTTCCAGAAGGTCTGCTCACAAGTACAGAACAAGCTTCCTCTTCAGGGCCTTAATCACATTTTAGATTATCTGCTGATGTGATCCAACTTCAGACTGAGGTTGTGATAACTCCCAGCAGTGGCTAACTAATGCATGTTTAAGGCGTCTGTCCCCTGTGAGTCTGATGGCATTAGAGGGGCACAGTGTGTTTTTTGAGGATGGAGTTTGTTCTCTCGCTGCCAGGGGACGTAGCTGGCCCTATCAAGTGGCTCGTAAATATTTAAAAGGAAGCGTCCCGGGCCCCATCTCGAGGAAAAGCTCTGCTTGATTTTTGAAACGCCACCATGCTGGAATGACTCACGCTGATGTAAGTGCAGAGGGAGGAGGAGGGAGACGGGCTTTTGTTGTTGTTTTTGTGTGCGGTCTAGGTATTTTCACTGCAACAAGCTCTCTCATTATCACTCGTGTTGTCGGGAACACCATGACACAGACGGTACTGTTGATACAAATTCCAGGATCCTGAAGGGCATTTTTGAAATTAAACTGCTGTTTTATTTTCCAGGACAAAATCAACACGTGTACAAGTCAGGCAACCTGATGAGATTTAAAAAAGATGCATAATACTGACTCTGAAATATTTCTATTGAATTGCATCTACATTTCTTATGCAACAATCCACTTCGAATAATATCCCGAAATATTTGTTGGATTGATTAAGACCGTCAGTTATTGATTTTGTGGGACAGATGGGCTTGTTTGCTGGGAATCAGAGACCCAGTAAATCATCATCATGACCATCGCTGTGAAGTTGGGCTGTCCTGGTGCTCTGGAAATCAAAGTGAAGAACCATGACCAACTTCCAAAGATGTTACATTAAGCTGCACGTCATGCGGTCCGTCATTCTGCAGCCCAACCTGACGTGTGGTTCTGACACAGCCAGCGTGGCTTCTCAATCCGCTCATGCTATGTGTTGCTGTTTTGTTTTGATCGTAGCCTTCCTCCTCAAGAAGTTACAGCCGCAGACAATATCCAGCAGGGTGTGTTCACGGGGACCACTGCAGCTTTCCACAGTCATTAGCGAGCATCATCAATAATAGATCTCTCTTTCTATCACTCCAACTCGGGCTGCCTCCTCCCCCTGCACTTAAGCCTTGCTTGGCTCAGATTACTGCGAATCGATTGTGGAGGAGAGTGAGACAGATAGGGAGGGAGTTGGGGGGAGTTGCTGCAAAGATTCCTGCTTTTTATAACAATACCATCATGTGTAGGCCATAAACACACAACAACAACAGCGATATGATGCTGCGGTATTAACATATCATGACTGAACACAGAGTAGTTCTATTTTCTTTACTGTTGAACACAGCATTGTGTTTCTGAGAAGCCTCCAACAGAATTCCTGTGTTTCTACTGTTATTCCATTTTTGACTTACTTATAAATTCCTTCAGGGGATGAGGAAAAAAATCAGGTGAGAATTTGGTAAAAGATCATTTACTTCTGCTGAGACAAAGAAAATATTGTGAGCTGCAAAGCTTTTGCCTCCCGGTGGGGATCATTCCTCACATCACATCGACATCATACTGATCTGAACCGGACCATCTTAAAAAACAAATCTCCTATGAGTACCAGCCCAGAAATGACCTTCCAGGGAATGCAATTAGACATCATGGCGGCTGATAATTCCTCCTACACATCTTGGATCACATCCACCAGACTTGCCAATATCAAAGGGAGATGGTTAGAGTCTTACCTGGTCACCTGAGTCCGTGTGGTGAAGTCCAGGGAGCGCATTGACTTCAACACTTCAATACAGCCCATGTACTACAGAGACAAACAAACAACAGATCATTCAGTTCCTGAATCAGAAGTTAAACCAGTAAGAATCCTATCAATACATTTGGATCTTAAAAAAAAGTGACCTGCAATTAAAGATTGAAGATGCATTGAAGATATTGAAGATGCAATTTCCTATTTTTACTGGACACGTTTGTAGACATTGAATGTCACATCTTCTGAAAAAATACATTTATTAAGAATTCAACAGTGCATCATAATCTAACTTAAATCCACATATAGGGCACTAAAGTGTACTCCAGTGGCAAGCAGCCAGCTGAGATCTTCCTAATGGCTGTCAGGTTGGGGTCGTAATAGCACCTTGACTAGATTAGTAGCACTCAGAGCTCCAAATCCTGGACCAACCGTAGCTTCCTTTGCCTCTGGGGGATGCTATGAGTGCGTTTGTCTCCACTGTCAATGTATGCGAGCAGGTCCTGTTCTTATTGCAATTCTTTTTTTTTTATTAAATTATGAGATGTGACAAAAATGCGAATGTAGCATCTATATACTCTGCAATAAATAATAATCTGTATAATTTGTCAATAAACGACTAATGAAATGTACCTTTTTAACTCTCACAGATTTATAGTGTTATTCATGTGCTCTGTCTTTGTTGACTTAACCAATAAATAAACAGCTCATAACACGGATTCACCAGAGAAAACATTCATATAGAAATATTAGTAGCTTGTCTGATAATGTCTTTTAAAAAAGCACCTCAGATATTTTGCAAACTCTGGTAAAATCATATGATGCTAAAACAGCAGACAGACCACACAGCAGCCACACAAACAAACAAACAAACACACAGACAGAGAGAGAGAGAGAGATGAAGAGAGAGGGAGAGAGAGAGAGAGAGACCTTTGAGCCTTAATGAGCTGTATAACCAAATTTGAAGGGGGGGAAGTCTTCCATCAGGAAAATTGTCTTCTCTCTCTGCCAATGCCTCCATTGTCACACGCTCATGTGCTTATACAGCGCATCCCGTCTTCTATCACCCGATCTGTTCTCCCATCCTAATGGCAAAGTCTGCAGGGACTTTTACTTTCCAAGAAGCATTCTCCACAAATTGAATAACTCAGGCTTCTACTTTCAACTTCCTCATGTCGTGGCATCTAAGAACGAACCCTGACAGAGCTGCAACAGATGGACACAGTTTAGTTTATTTGATTTCTATGACATGTCCTTACATGTGTTTTTGTTCCTCGATAGCCTACATGAGTAGTAAAGGCAAAGAAAATCGTTGTGGATGATACAGTTTATCATACTTTTGTTTACTTTTCAAAGCATATTGTACACACAGCACACGCCTTAATGCGTTGAGCTCCTCATCCACTCCAAGGTCTGACCTTTCTGGGTACTGCACCAATAGAAATATTATAATATGGCTTTCTACATTGTCGCTCCGCTGGCAGCGGTGCAGTGCTTTGTTTGATGGCTGCTGCAGTGTCCTGGCTGTCGACGACGGCAGATGCGGGCTGGACACAGAGGCTGACATGGGAGAAAGTGTATAGGGGGGGGTATCTTTGTGTATTTCTCACCCAAGGAGGGATTTTATGTGGAAGTGTAAGGGTGTGTCTGTATTTGAGCAAGAGTGAGAGGGAGGAAGAGAGAGAGAGAGAGAGAGAGAGAGAGAGAGAGAGAGAGAGAGAGAGAGAGAGAGAGAGAGAGAGAGAGAGAGAGAGAGCTGTGCACCAGCTATGCTGATTATAAATGGCACAGCGCAGCAGAAATCTATTGCCACTCTGACACTAATACATGCAGCACGTATCCCTCCCTGCATAGACTTACCATTTGCATATGTGCACAACTTCATCAGCCATGAAATGATTTTCAATCATAAGCCCGCACAGGTCGTCCCAAATGTTTGGAGTGTACTTTCACTTTTAAAAGCTTGTGAATTAAGATATCAATCAAATATGAGAAGAGGACTTAAGATGTGCTCAGGAAAGCCTTGCAGGGAGATGACAGCTCATACACACTGATCCCAGATGGACCCCTCCCATGCCGATCCAAAACGTCCTCTTCCACATCACATGATGCAAATGACTGTGATTAAATGTAATTGAATTCGACGAATGAATGGTGCCTGTATAATGCCATTAGAAAGCATGCTCGGGCCCCAGACTGGGCTAATCAAGAGTCAAGTCATTAGTTTGAGGAGGGGGTGAGGGGAGACGACAAATGCACCAAGGGCAGAGGTGAACAGGCGTGGGGGATCACTGGGCAGATCATTGACATTGACATCAGGCTGTCTGCTTAGCAGCAGCTGTTGTAAACTCTTTGTAAACAAAAATGGCTAGCGCACACTGATAGCGAAGTCCCTCCAGTGAACAAACTGAGCTATTCCTCCTTTTTTTTTCCTGCATGTCCCCTTATCTTATTTCTAATTAAAAAAAATGTTTGCATGGAAACAAACATTGCGTCAAGATTATTCTATAAGGATGACTATATCAATAAGAAGAACGAGAGGGTCCATGTCCAAACATCAAATCATGCACCCTCCTTCCACATGTGAAAGTAAACAGTTCCGAAAGAGGAAGCTTGAATCAGACATAGATTACATTCACTGTGAACATGTGTTTATTGCTCCTCTCATAGGGTGATGCGGATGCTCAGCTCAGCAGAACAACAACCCACACTACACACTTTCATGGTTTATCTCTATCCACCGTGACGCCTATACTGATGCAGTCCCCACTGGCCACACCAAGCCATCCATCTGGATTAAATTATGTATTCCACAGCCTTCGCCACATGAGCTGCATAACAACTGCCTGGCACTGTATTGTCCTTTTGTTTTCCCACCCAGATGAGGAGTGGAGACTTTATGTTTATTATTGCAATTCATTTCTGGAACAGTAAAAAACAAGGTGTTTTAATTTTAGTCGTGCACAGTGTCAAAACACATCCTAAATAATAAAAAAAAAGGACAGAAGAGACACTACTGACTCACCCTGACAACATAAGAGGCTCCTGGTCCTTCAATCTTCTTGTCAGGGTGCAGCCAGCCTTGTGAAGGTTTGTGGATGAAGCTGCCCTTCTGGTTGAAGTCCTCTCCCCCTAACCACATACCCTCCACCCTTGTCCTTCGGCTCATTCCTGATCTGGAGCTGCCAGAACCTCCAAGGCTCGCCATGGCCTCTGTGGCCCCAAATCCGTGCCCCCCTGGACTGGCAGAGCTAGCCACTGCTCTCTGCCCACGAATGGCCTGTAGAGAACAGGGGGTGACACACACAGGGTCACATGAGTTCAGTACTGCGGCTAGACTAGCTACTGGACCACTAGCTGAGGGTGCACCACTGTGCCTGTGTGATGAAGAAGAAGATGACAAGGAGGCCTGGGAAGGAGCTGCTGCTGCCTTCCCCGAGTCCTTGCTAGAGCTAGAGCTGGAGCTGGAGTTAGATGGGCTCCGGCTGAGCAGGGAGTTGGAGAACTTCCACTGGGGCATCTTCGGGATGAGCATGCAGAATGTTGTGGTGGCATCCTGTTCACCATCCAGACAAGGGGAGTCAGCCAGGGCTGGAGCCCCAGTAGAGGATGAGGTCCTGGCACTGGGATCCAGAGGAGGCAAAGGAAGGCTTGGGGTGGAGGAGGGGACCACCGGTGTGGCCACAACTTTGCCGCTCATGGCTAAGCTCTGCATCAGGTCATCAGAGGAGGTCACAGACTCATTGCGAAAGCGGCCATACTTTGGCTTAAGGAGCATACCCGGAGGAGCCGCCTGAAGCAGGAGCTGAGAGGGGGGGACAACTATCAGACGATGAGGAGGGGGAAAGGGGAAAGGGGAGGGGGGAGGTTTAATGGATGAGGGTGCAAAAACTGGAAAGAAAAACTTCCAGGGGGGAGTCCTATATTCCTGTCAAAGTCAACTGAATGCTGACTGGTCCTCTTCCGTTCCAACACACGCACATACACTGTCCCACTCTCATGCCGCCCTCCTCTCTATCTGAGCAGTCCTGCTTCCTTTCACTGCCTCAGGCGCGCTCACTCATATGCTCCCTCTCTCTCTCTCTTCAGATGATGTCATTGGGAGTATTAGCCCTGCCCTGCCCAGCTGCTCTACGACTGTATTAGCTAAAACACATCTGCCTGAACCACCCTGTCCTTCGACACATACACACACACATTTCCTTTATAGATAAAAAAAAAAATACAAAAAAAATAATAATAACAAATATCCGTGTACATTATGTTTTAATAGAAAACAACAAACAGGGTTCATTGCCTTTTTTAACAACACATTTGTCGGACTTTACTATGAACGTACATCCTCTGAAACATCTGGGTACACATTTAAAAAAAGGATTGAAAATCAATGTTAAAATTGACCACAGCATATTTAACAAAAATGAACGGCAACCTATGTCGATTGATAAAACATCATTATTTATTTAACAAACATAGATTGTTCAATTTAGATTTCCCCCAGTGGATCCCATGAGATATGCAGGTATTTGTGAAGCAAATGTCCATGAATTTGCAAAAACCTTCTGGCTTTATTTTATTTCCCCAAAACTTCTGTATTTGTGGAAATTGCTATTTTTAAATTGCATGACTTGTCCATGTGTTTCATGACCCTATAAACCCTGAAATAATACTATGCACCTCCCACACTGTTGTGAGAGGTGCTGTCATTCTAGACTGGGATTCTACACTTCTCTTTTTCTCAAGATGATATAGGGAATTTGAAAAGACAACACTTTTTCCTCTGCCTGATGCAAATCTTTATAATTCAATGATATAATAATTATCAATAACCTGTAACCTGTAACGTAACATTACCATACATGTTAATAAAGCTTGCTATGAATTGAAAGCTTAAATTGTTCAGATTAAGAAAGCTTTCAGAAAGGATTTGCTTTTTGTTCCCTCTATCAATATGTGTTTTATCTTATATCTATTTGCTTATTTGAAATAAGTCTGATGAGGTCATTCTTTTTTGGTATGCTGTCCTTAAAATGCCTACAGCACAAACACAGAATAACCAGTGCTTCTTAATAGGGCCGTGCTGAAACTCAAAATAGAAATAGTGACTGGAAAATTGATTGTGAACTAATGCAGGCACGAGTCTCCTCCAATTAGTTAAAGTGTATTTTTCGTGAGTCGTTGCCTGTGTGTAATTCATTTGCCCTGACAATTGACAAAAAAATGCAACAAAGGAAACGATGCAGCCACACTCATAAGCGATCACATGTCTGAAAACATCCACCCTATCCCATCTGCCCGGACTGTTCTCTCAATCTCTCTTCTTTGCAGCTCCCCAGAGAGCAATCAGCCATCTCAACACGATCCTTTTAGCTCCCTATACTTGCACCCTCCCTCATGCCCTCCCTTCATTGAAAATAATCCCACTCTCACTTCTAATCCAACAAATGTATTTTCCCACTTTACACAAAGGTACGCAGCAGCATTCAGGATTCCCAGTATGTAAAATAAAGTGGGTTAAGCTTGTTTCAGTTTGTTGAGAGAGCTAAGAAAAGACAACTTGTGGTTAAAAGCAAGCATCTTCATATACAAATAGATGTGAATGAGGTCGGCATTGATCGTGATATAAAACAAAAGTCTTCTTCCATGCAAAAAGAGGAGCTAATCAACTGACTCCATAATGCCACCTACACACTAGGAAAAGATCTTAGATTGGACAGCAGTGGAAGAAGAGGAGCATCTTGTTGTTAAGCACACTGTGATTCTAGAAACAACTCAGTCAGACATGAGTTCATACAAAATAAAACTGAGCTTACCTATATGTCAGGCTCTGGAGACAAGGAGGATGAGAATTCAATCTATCCAAGCGAAGATCCCGTTACTTTTATCAGAGATAAGCAGTGTGTACTGTTCAGTTATCATAACAGCTACAAATATTGGTTACATAATTCATTTCACTGTTCCATAATAGGACAGAATACACAGAGAAACACACGGACTATAATCAACAAACACACGACACCACCGACACCACCCCTGTCACGCCACCTTCTTCCAAACAGCCAATCACTTGTTGTTTATTTGCTTCAGAGTACAAGAAGTTACTGATAAACCAGATGTAATCGATGGATGTTGACGGATACATGAGTAATGGCCTTCCTCAGTATGTCCTGTCTCTTTTTCTGTCACAAATGACTGCACATTCTGCCCATGAAAGAAAGATATGAAGGATTTTGTGAAAGCCAAAGTGACTTAAGGTGTTGTTTCACTACATGTATTAACAATCATGACAAACACTGGACTACTTTAGATTTTCATTACCACTAATGCAGTACTTTATATATACGATGTCCCTCAGAAATATCAATCAAACATCTTTAATATACTTTTCTGAATGTGAAGCGTTATCATTTTACATCCTCACTTTGCACATACAAGTGGAACACATCACGCTGTGAACACTTGTTAGCAGCCAATACAACAACAACACGGGATAATTACAGCACAGGAAACTACAGCTGTATTGTTCTGTTAACATGTGATGAGAGAATTAATATGTAATACGTAAACAAATCATTGACTGAGAAAAGTAATGTATTTACGTTGTGTAAGGACAACAGAATATGTAACAGGTGACAGAGGAGTAGCCGTGATTATTGACATTTAAAGGGAAAGGAAGTAAACAGATATTTGGACTTGTCATAGAGCGAAAAGCAAAGGTGATAGTAATAACATTGACAATTGCTCATTACTACGGATGAACTGATTGTTCCATAAGGCCAGATACGATGTTTGACATAATAACTTGACCTAATAACTTGACCGATAGCCGATGTTTTTCTGTTGTTTATTTTACTGTTATATTTTGCCCCTGTTGTGCCGGTGAAACAAAGACATTTCAATTGTGAAAAAAAGTAAGTACAACATGATTTGTAAATCTTTTAATTTTTGTCATGCCGCATTTGAATGAGCCTAAATTCAATCATAAGATCAACCATAAACAGAACCTCTTTTCACTTCAACAGAAAACATCAGCCACTAATATTGTAATTGCAGACTGATAACAGTCAACAAGGCACATATCGTCTGGTTCAGATATACATCCAATAAATCGACACATCCCTAATCTTTCTTATTCAAATTTCCCATTGAGCCATGCCAGTTTGTCAGAAAGCCAGCATGGTTAGAACCATAAAACCAAAGTTTATATTGTATCATCTGCAATTTTTGGACATTTTGGTGCCTGAGGCAAGACCTGCTTAGACCTTTTTATCACATGTTATAATAGTTCAATTTATAATCTTTTAAATGAAAATGTATGCAACTTGCCTTCAAAAATGTCTGTTTTGATGGAATATATTATCTAATCATAGAAAAGCAATTTGAAAGACAGAGTTTCAAACATTGTAATAATGTACTTGTTTTTTTTTAATCGGGCCTTGATGTACAACAAGGCATTTTCATCAATGAACTGCAAATTGCTAGATGTTCTGGCTTTGTGTGTCTGGCGTCTTCTTCCAAATTGAGATACATAGATGATCATTTAATTGCCAAATTGTACTAATTGTATTTCTTACACTTTTACACTGCAACTGG
The DNA here is from genome assembly GCA_901007825.1 of Macroramphosus scolopax. NCBI lineage: Eukaryota > Metazoa > Chordata > Actinopteri > Syngnathiformes > Centriscidae > Macroramphosus > Macroramphosus scolopax. The sequence continues at coordinate 24,467 of CAAKHC010013218.1, forward strand.
TAATATTTTGCCTTTCCGGCCTACGTCGAGCACGAGCACGTACTACAGCGTAGATTGTCAACAGACGAATCGTAGGAGAGGAAATAAAAAGTGTGAGCGCTCTCTTTGATACACTATTCTCGGTTTCTGTGTACTCCTGTGGTTGACAAGAAACATGTTCAAATGCATCAACTATATTACATCCAAACACTGGGACTTGGTTAAACTAAATGCCACGATGCCCAGAGTTACTGTGTTAGCTGAAATATATGTGTTTGCAATTAGCGTGTCGTGCCCACTGAAACACACCCACCACTAAACAACCGTTGCTGAGGAGTTCACAGAGTGTTCCATCTTCCTAACATAGACGATCTCGATTGGACGGTAAACTGGCCTCGACCAATCCGGAGATTGCGCGCAACCGTTGAGGTTTGAATTGTCCTCTGAAAACAGCGGCAGATGACAGGAACTTGTTTGTAATCCCGAATAGCTTCAATTTCTAAGGTTCTAAACACAATTTATTCGACAGCCATCTACTTCGGATCAGTTTTCCGCACAGCAACTTTGTCTGCTATCATCGACTCAACATGTCAAAAAAGATTTACTATTCGGACAAGTACTACGATGAAGAATTCGAGTACAGGTAACGTTACATAAGGACTTGACAAACTAACTATACAAACTGTGGGGTTTAGCTGACGTTGGTTAGCTAACAACTATTACCAACGTTAGCTAACCTCAGTTAACGTTAACCTGCTGTGCCATCTATTTGGCTGTTTACGTAACGACTGTTGGTAATTACGTTTCGGTCCGCTAATTTGGCATAAGCACCAACTTACGTTAGTTAGCTTACCGTTCCGCTAGCCACGTTTTGTGACATGCTAACGAGACCCAAACAGCCAGTCAAACACCTTTATAAACGATTCAGTTTGGTTTGAACGTTATTCCGAGAACAACAGCCTGTTTACGTTAAACGTTAATGAATGACTAAGAATCACAAGTATATTACGGTAACTAACGTTAGTAATTTGGTATCATGAGTTGTGATTTAGTGTCGTCTGTATATTAAACGTAAATAATATCCTCTGAAATGTTCATCTGCCCGGCCATTGTGTTGTATAACTGACTTTCTGAGCCCTGGTGGGTCACATTTCAATGTTTAATATTTTTTCCCAAAGGCATGTTGTGCTTCCAAAGCAGTTATGTAAACTGGTGCCCTCCTCCCATCTAATGTCAGAAGAGGAGTGGAGGGGTATGGGCGTGCAACAGAGCCCAGGCTGGATTCACTACATGATCCACAAACCGGGTGGGTAACTAACCATGGCCGTCAGGGCGATACTCACAAGCCCACATGTACACTGAAACACCAACCGATGCCTGTAATCATTGTTAATGTTTATATTATGAATGCAAGAGTTGTCCTACAAGTCCCCTCTAACATAGAATTTGATTGTAAAGCAAAATCTGTGTTGTAGAAATTAAGCAGCATCTGTCAACACTACAGTTTATTTAGAACTAAATGCCCTCTTCTGCAATTCAGTAGGGAAGCACTGTCCAGGGGAAATAACACAGTATAATTTTGTTCTAAAATCATTAACTTTGGAAGATACTTACATGTTTTCACACAAAACATATAGAATATGGAAATTTTTACCATCTACTGCACAAACACTGAGAATGGACTTCATAGTGATGTAGGAGTCATCTTGTGTTCAACAATTCAACTTGTGTGATTAGAACTATTTGCACATTCCTATTTTATGGAATTCGTAATAAAGTAATGGAGAAGGTCCAATCTTTGGAATTTGATGTGATAATTATTTTTTTGTTCACAAAAATTATGTTGGATACACATGTTATTTATTATAGTATTTCTTTATGCCTTAATACATTTGCTGAGGGGATTTTTCATCTATAGTGGCTTACGTACATTGTATTAGGATTTTCATGAAAAATAAATACTTCTAGTAGGTGTCATTAGACCTTCTTGAAAGTTAGACAGACCTTGGTCACAGCTTGTGCGTGACAATCTACTGTGTAGTCTAATCTCTGTAGTGTAGATGAAGCTAACCGATACTTCTTGTTTGCTTCTCTCTCCAGAGCCACATATTTTGCTTTTCAGAAGACCTCTCCCACAGGATTCAATGGGGACCGTCTGAAACATACCTGCTATTATCTCTGCTGATTTGTGTTATCTTTGGGCCTGACATCTGTCCCACATACACCTATATATAAATCTACATACATGTATTGGATAGGCAACCCCTAATTGTACTTTCTTTTGCAAATGTCCCTCAATGTATGGAGAAAATGAAAATGACTGTGAATGAGAAGGTGAAGAACAATATGAAGGTGAATGTTTGCCTGTCAATTGTAAATTTTTAATCCTTTTTTAAAAATGTCTTCTGGTAACATTTTAAGATTGCCTTATTTACTGAGTGGACATAGGGGCACGGGTTTTCCTTTTCTCAAGCCCATGATTTTCTGAAAAGCGCTTTATTTAAATGTTTACTGTTCTTGTTTATTGTAAATATATAATTTCTAGTTTTGACAGGGGGCCATGGTTGATTAAGTTCTTTGTTGCTGATAGAACAAAATAAAATGTCATTTGTTTTCTCATGGTTATTTTTTTTTTCTTTTACAAAATTACTTAATTGTATATGAATAGTGTTTTTTTTGTAGCAGGGCAACATGAGTTTCAGTCAGAAACACTGACAACTAGTGGGGTTACGAATTCTGAGTGTCTGATGCCCAGGGAGTAGGACGGGGCCCGAGCTTTGTGGACCGTCACATTTTCTGGATTATAAGTTCCAGGACCGGGTTTCTTGGTGGCATCTCTGGGTAAACTGTGGCGCCCCAACATGGAAAATGCAGGCTTTCGATGCAGATATACACTTGGGTCTGTACTGTTGTATCTGCAAGGCCCTGGTGTCTTGGCTAAATCCACTGATGGTCCTCCTGTGCTGAAAGTACCTGATATTGTGTAGCTTGCACTGGCTGGTTTGTTTGGGACTCGAGGACCCATTAAGGGAGGAAGACAGTACTTGTTTGGAGCAGGTACTGAATCGACGCTGCGGTAGTGTGTGCGAGAGCCCATTGTGTAGGATGGGGGCCTGCGCTGGAGGTTGCATGGAGGGGCTTTTTCAGGACTGTATGATCCTGGTCCAGGTGTCTGGAAGAGCTCCTCTGGTGAACAGAAAACAGTTGAGAAGTATAAACTGTCAATTAAACACCATATGGTACTGTGCAGATTTCAGTTGCAACAGCTGACAGTGGACCTCCACAAGGAGTGTCAGAAACAAATGTCTTTTGTGTGCGGTGTAATTACCTCATAATAGTGGGGACTGGAATTAGTGTGCTCTTTAAAGTTAATCATAATATTAAGACTCACCTATCGAACAAAATATGCAAACGGTAAATTCTGAATAGAAACTTACTTTGTGCTTTTATTCTGCCCAGCATTGAGTATGCAGGTGTGCCATCCCTCCCAAAGCGAGTCATTTTTGCATCAATATGATATTGAGGCCCTGGACTGGAGTCAACACAATACACTGCAGGGAAAGTAACATTTGATTTCATCTTGTTTTAAATAGATTTGACAAGAATTCCATTCAGGAGCGAGCATGAGAAAAACAAAAGAACTGTGAATCGTTGTTTCCCTCTAGTGGCTTTAATTTGATATTGCATGCCACACTGAATTTCCCAAGGTAATGCATTTAAAGCGAAATCATTTTCTAATATATGTGAAAATCACTAATGTACATCAATGAAGCCAGATAAAATGTCCTACTTTAGTCAATAATAATCTCAATAAAAAAATTACACAGAGGCTCACTATTGTCGCTCATCCTGCCATGGAATGAGTAGGCAGGGCTAGCTGGCTTTGTGAAGTCATGGCCAATAAACCCAATGGTGGGAGGAAGACCGTAGCGCCCGGGACCAGGCCCTAGAGATGAGGAGAAGTAACAAACATTGGCTTCCACCTTTCTGCAGCATCTCATACACATAAGGTCCCACCTAATACATCACCTAATACAGGGGTCTTCAACCTTTTTAGCCCAGGGACCCCTTGGATGAGAGAAAAACAGAGCAGGGACCCCCACTTGAAATCCCCCCCCCCTTTTTTTTTTTAAATATAAGCCTGACTTATAATAACTTTTAAATGTATTTTATTCAGCTTATTTCACTGTATTAACCAATTTCTGACTGGGTAGACTAAATAGATTTCGTCAAAAGTATATTATTATTGCATGTTAATGACATGTTCTTAATCATCTCAATCAAATAATAATAATTACAAAAAATTAAACTCACATATTATTTTAGTTAAAATTGCCTTTATTTTATTTTTAAGTTGGCGGACCCCCAGCAGTACCTCCGCGGACCCCCTAGGGGTCGCGGACCCCCGGTTGAAGACCACTGACCTAATACATTTACAGTGCACACATGTCACAATTTAGTAAGCAGAGAGACTAAGATTATCTACATGGCTTCTGTACATCTGTAAGCAACATTAGAAGAAAGTTTATTGCAGCATAAATATCCTGCTTATCTACTGTATCCTAATGAGACCATCTGATACACTCCATTGTGAGAGATAAGAATGATCTGCATTCGACTCAGCCAACTGGCCGGCGGCTGAATGTAGGCCTGAACAACTCTGAGAAACTCCTCTGTTCAGGTCAGTGATACCCCTTTGAAATGTATGAAGCACCAAATGACTGATATTGATATTACACATTATATTTGCGTCTTTATACAGGGTGTACAGTTGTATATACCCTGACTCATAATCAGTGAAAGTAGGTGAGAATTCATCAGCAATTCATGAACTTACCTTTTTCTCTTCCTGCAATCAGTGGATATTGTTTCTCCATTTGACTCTTTGTGAGTTGATGATTTATTCTCAGGAATCCCACAGTGGCAGATAGAAGTATGCAGCAATTTCTCTCTGAAAAATATCCAAAGCATGTAAATAGTAACTGTTTCCACAGGAAAACTATAGACAAATGCATGTTGTACCTTACCAAGTATATCCTTCCTATTTGGAATCCAAAGTGAGTAAGCATCAGAGACACCCCTCGCTCCACCTGGGAGGTCTTTCTTCAGTCATCACAGCAATGCTTCTCCACGATCCTTACTGTCAGCCACAACCCAGTTTAATCAGAATAAATCCCCAATTCCCCCTGAAGCCATGCGGAAACCTGAGATCTATAATACATATACAGAGTGTCAACAGAAAAGAAGACTGTTCTTGCTAGGGTTCATTTATCTGCCGGCTCGCCCCTTTGTCCATCTGTGGTGGCTCAGACAGGTGAATAGCCCTTCCTCCACAAAGGTACATGCAGAGGCGCACTCAGCTGGTACCTAGGAACAATGTCCTCACTCCAATTCACTCTCATGTAATGCTAGCTCCCCTGCAAACCATT
>CAAKHC010013219.1:6849-24718 GCA_901007825.1 Macroramphosus scolopax
TGGCTAAAGCTCACATGAGGGAAGGCGTTTTCCTTTTAAACGTATTAGAATAAAATATTAAGTTAGTTTAAATTGGAAGTATTGAGACTAGTCACTCTCTCAAATCAAGAGCTCACATAATGTGATTAATTTAAGTCTACAGTAATCAGTTTTAAAAGTAGATGTAGTTTAATTGATCACTTGCAGTGAGCTAGTTACTTAGCCAAATAGCTTATAGACTGCAGCTTGTTAGCATTGTAGCGAACTGGCTACAAGGCATCGTAGCTAGCTTTGTAAGCAGCCCTAGCTAACTAAACAAAAAAACAAGTGGAGACCTGCCAATTTACAGAATATTTGTGTTTTTGCCTCAATATTTGCTATACCTAAATGCCAGGAAACATTTAAAACACCCGTTTTGAAAATTACAACCTTTTGGTATGCAAGCTAGCTTCCTTGCAATGTGCAGCGTTGTAGATTTACGCTTTAGTTATCCTTTTCAGCCTTCAGCTGTACTTTACACAAGAGAGATGTCATTACATTGCCAGTTCATTAAATTGGTCTTAAAAGAGCCTCCTTTAAGCGCAGCCTAAATCTTGATCATATTGCGTCCGCATTTCCTTTTCTCGTATGTATACAATCGATGTTACTTCCACTATTAGTGTTGGCTTGTGAGCTAGCAGGTAATCGTACACCATTTCATCTAATCTTGTTATTAGTGTTAAGACTTCCTATAATGAGCTTACCATGCTGTTAATGTGACTTATTTGGTTCCTGTTTAGACAGTAAATTAGCTCTGAATAACTATCTGTTAGATTAGATGCAACATTTGTGGTTGTCAGGCCAGGTTTCGTCCCGTTTCCTGATGCTATGTATTTCATTTGCAACATTAGCTGCATCAGCCTGCAACTGTTCATTGAAATGGAAATATACAGTATATTATATAACACAAAGAAGTTATTAATAGATATAAAAAAAACAAATGTAATCAGTAGTGTTTGAGTAACTTATTTTTACAAGGTTAAGGTTTGTCCGCTTGCAATCCTGAGGTTTTGATTTCTGCCCCAGTTTGAGATTAAACGGACGCATCAGGCTGGTTATGTAATCCTGTCCTTTGACATGCACGCTCTCTTAAGAACGCACAGGCACGCTGTAGTGTTTTGTATTATTATTATTCCTATTTCCCTTGTATTGGCTAAATAAGCAAATCATATCTGACTGGCAGGTTTCTGAAAGGCGTGTGTTTGGGAAGGCGGCGCACTGAGAGTAATGCATGTGGACAGCGGTGTGTTTGAGAGTGGGCGTGTGTTTTGTAGGCAAGCCCGGAGATCTGGTTGGGGGAGAGCTGGGCTTTATAAAAAGGTGGAGCACATTACAGAAGCTTTCGCAGTAGTTCAAGTTCATCACTCTGCCTGTCATCTGTTTGGATTTTTCTGCGGGGCCTTGGAAGTCCTGTAAACCAGTTGGACTGTCACTTTCAGGGCTTTGTTTTTTTGCAACCAGAGTGCTTTTTGAAGGTGAGGAAACCTGTTAATTTCTTCACAGGAGCAACTTTCAACGCTTGGATTGGTTCTTTTATTTCGTAAGGTGTATCTCCAACCAGGTTGGCATCATAATTCTTCCCCTATTGAAAATCCTCGTCGCCTTCCCTAACACCTTCACCCCCGAGCTCATGTCAACCGTCAGCTGAAGACGACCTCCCTGGGTCGATGCTGTCGACGCAAACACTTTGAGGAGGTTGTGTCTTTTAATGAACAATCTCTTATGCTTCATCTCATTTTACCTGGGTGCTTTTTAAATTCACCTATTCTTGCCCTTTTCCCAATCCTGCACAAGTAAAGATCCAGTTTGTACAGTTTTGAAATACAAAGACTTTACTGTTGGGTACATTTTGTTCCCAAGTCATTGTTGCATGGACGACAATTCCTCCCATGTGCTTCCTAACAGCTGGCGTTAAGAACAGATCATCAATTAAATATGGGATTATCTGTTTGTTTTTAAATTGTCCCTCTTGTTTCCTAAGGGGTGACGCAGTGTCAATAAAAAGCACTCTTCCTCTTCTCCAGATCTGGTTTCTTTGTTGAGTTCATTCTGGAGAAGTATTTTGAAATTAAAGTGCAAAGTTGGTTGAAACCGAAATGATTCCAGATGTGAAACATGTGATTAAGGGCGCTTTATTGGGTTTCTCTGCATGTTGATCAGCTTGGATCTGTACATAGGGAAGCTTCCTGCTGTAGCTTCAGGGAAGAGATGTTCCCTCCACATGCCTGGATCAGATGGTTCTAGTTTATTACTCTTCCTGTTTTGGCGGCTGTGCATTTAATAAAAAAAGAAGAATTGCGCGATAATTTGACTGGTAAAGTTGATCGTATGAATATGTTGCTGTTGCTAACGACATTCTGATGCTTGTCTTTGCAGGTGCTGAGAGCCTCCCCAGCTCTTCCCCCTCATTTCACCCACCTCACATCAGTAGACATGATCATCAGACTGGGCCGGCTGACACCCGGATACTTCCGCCTCCTCCAGGTATTTATTTACATTGAAATATATGCAAATACTCCTTATAGTACATGTGAATATAAGGATAGTGAGTGACTTACATCATCATTTATCTCAAAGTCCTGGCACACAAACACCTTCTCACAATTTAGCAAACATTGTTGTTGCAATCTGTTGTTATCCTTTTATCTTTTGCTGAGACAAGCATCTACTCTGGTTCTAATCTGAGCTGCCCTCAGATGAGGGGTCCCGCGCTGTTCTGTAACCCACAATCCGCTTTAATCTCACAACCAGTTTGTTAATTGAGGATGACACTAACCATTGTGATATTATTTCCTGTTTCTTTTGTACCTCTGCCGTCATCATAATCCATCAGCATTGACCCTGCAGATGTCTCCATTGTGAAAAGTTTATGTTCACATATCTGTATTAATTTGATAACAAAGGCTGCTCTCTTTGAGTGGTCTGACTGGAAAGCTTAACAGACCATAAAACAAGTGAGAGGTTATTACATAAGATCGGACCCACCGGCATGACGGTCAGTTTGCTTTGAAGTTTTAACACATTTTGATTTTAAATTAGAATTTCTTTACAATTGGTCACAGGCGAGGTAGCTGTTGATTTGAATCTTGTTGTTTTTGTATTTAATCAGTGGGCTCCAGGCAACATTCTTCAGTACAGCAAACGTAACTCGGTTCAGCCACTTGGCAACCAGCGTCGGGATCTTTGTATCTCTGATAACATCCTGCATTGGACCCGTCCGTAGGTAGCAAACATGGGTTTGGTGTCTTACTCGATGGCACTTCATCCAAAAATGAGAGAGAGAAAGCACTGCTCCTTCACTCCAACTTCCCACATTTTCCAGGGGATCGATCTGGTGACCTTTTGGTACCAAGCCGCTTCTCTAAACCAGTGGTTCTCACATCAACCCTTAACTACCTAATGTTTGCTTTTAGTTATTTTTTTATCAGTCATATATTTTGGCTTTGTTAGATCTGGATGAATTATAGTGAAATTGGCCACTGGACCCCTCTCAGGACCCCTGGGGGTCTCTGGACGTCGGTATCTTCACCGGGCTTCACTTTAGTTTTTCTAACAAGTGGAGCCAATAAGTGTCGGCAGTAGTTTTACCTTGACTGATATACTGCTCGTACACTTTTGGAGGTGAGGGAGGCTTTAGAAGTATGGGCAGCTGTCTCAGATGCCTTGGCCAGTAGAATGCTGGCATTCCTCTTTCACTGCTCCTAATAGGGAGCGACGAGGAGCTGGAACCTTTTTAGAAGCCGGAAAGGCAATCTGATCTTTTGTAGGCAGCGATCCTTCACAATACCAACCCCTCTGATTCACCGTGCATGCTTGGTCTGCTCCTTATACTTTGTGCATTGAACTTTGAGTTCGCAAAAATCTCTCCTCTTGTAAATGTTTAATGATTGAATTTGGGAGAGGCTGAGGGAACTAAAGCTGGAGAAGAGGTATTTTTAGGTAGAAGCCTCTTAGGGCAAATTCATTTTTTTACAGGGCTGGCCAACCTTTAGTATCTTTTTTCATCAGGCAATAAATGTTCTGAATAGCTCATTGTTTCCACTGTTGACTGACCTCCGAGCTTTTCGTCCTGTTTGTTTGTCTCCGCAGCGTCAAGTTGCGGGGGAGGTGCAGACCCAGCCACAAGACCGTGCCATCAACCAGATAGCCATGATGCTGGCGATCATGGGCCTGAGTTTGTCCTACTATAGTGCCAAACAAATGACTGAGAAGGTTCAGGCCCAGCCCGCGCCCTGAAGGGACTCGACTCCTCAGAGCTCGGAGTTGATGGATGAGCCAATGACAAGTGAAGGACGTGGAGAGAAGATGTAGAAGCCAAGACATTGCAGTGCTTTCCAGCACCTCACTTTTTTTTTTTTTACTTTACAGTCAGTCACACTCGGACACTGAATATCTGGGACCCATTATCACCAGTTAGGACCTGTTTGCTGGGGTTGGGGGAGGGTTCACTCAGGGTCTTGAACAGGACTAGTTCTGGCAGGTGATCAAAACCAGCTGGGTCTGACCATTAGTCACAAATGACACAAATACTTTTTTTTCTTTTAAAGAGATTGTTTGCAATTGACATGTACCTTGTAACGAAGTGATGGCAGACCAAAATATGGTTGAAAGGCAAGTTTAGCTGAACGGTTTGTTTTAGTCTTTTGTTTTTTTTTGTCCTTTAATGGAAAACCTTGTGGAGCCTTGTAAAAAGACAGGGAGAGGTCCTTCCAAATTTTCAACATATATATATACTTGTGAAATTGTGTTTTGTCAGGTCAGATTCCGTGAATATTTGCACAATACTGCAGCAACGTTTTAAATACAACACAAGATGTGCAAAGGGACTTCAAACTATTCACTACCTTTTTTCTTTTTTTTTTCTTGTGAATTTACACGGTTTTAACACTAATCGATGACACCAGAACCCTTCCTGCGGTATCTATCTAATGCAGCCATTTAACGTAATGAAGATTGCATGGATGTGCAGACTTTTAATCAATTGAAATTCATGTCTTGTTTTTATTGATGGATGAATGTATCTCTTTATCTAGTAATGATTCAATAAAGCTGTGAACACTCAGTGGGTGTCATGTCAAGTATCTTTGTCTGCAGAGGTAAAGAATCACTGAGCGGAACAGTCCTGAGGTTGGCACTGGAAGTTGGTGATGCAGAGTATTTCCTGTATCAGTCTGTCGTGTGACATCTGCACGCAACAGGAAGTGGCCAGTGTCTTGCACATGTTGACGTGAGACAGTGTGGTTTGTTTTCCCCGCCTGCTATGGTGTGCCCTCTTCTCACGAGAGCCTAAATGTGTAGGGAAATTGCAAAAACTTTGGCTTTGATCTAGTGTTTCCTCGAGTGAAATTCTCATGCAAATTAAATGCATCTCAGCAAAAATGGCTTTGTTTTGATAACAGGAGATTTGTGGAGTGAGGTCCTGTCGCCCAAGGCTCCGAGTCTCTTCCAAGGAGACATCTGTCTTTGTTTTCTGCACTGGGTCTGAATTTGTGGAGTCGGTTTGCTTCGAGCACAACGAACACAAGGTATCTTCTGAGGAGACTGAAGTTTAATAAAGAAGACTTTCAAGTTGTTAACAGTATGAAGGAAATCTCAAAGTAATGAACCCCTGAAGGAAATTGACGTTGGACCAGATCAGGGAGGATTTCTGTTAGCTGGCTTGTGACCAGCGGATAATAACCAGATGAAAAAATATGTAGCAGCCATTTTTCCTCCCCCCTCCCCTCGCTGACGATTCACGTTACATTCTTCATGTATATAGATTTATATACCCTGAATTGATCCCTCGATGATTTGGAACTCTGTCCCCATCTTGTCCTGCGACCTCTCATGACCGCTTTGTGGCAGAATGGTGACTGCTGTTCTGCACGTTCTCCCTTTGTGTTGCAGGGCGTGGAGGATAGAAAGTGCGCATGCCTGCTCACAAGTCTGATCTGATGCCTTGTGACAGGCAAGTACCTCGTTGGGCGCCATGTGCCTCGTTGCCCACGCCACAAGCTCCTCCCCAAATCCCTCCCCCCCTCCCCCACACAAGCTCACGTTGGCGTATCAGTTATGTTGGCTCAGGACGCAACCCTTAACGAAGAGCGCCCATTGGCTGACCGCTGAAGCAGCAGCACATTCGGCCTAATTCTGAGGCCCAGAGACAAAAGGATGGGGACATGGTCATTGGTGGGGGATGTGGATGGGAGGATCTTTGTGGCAGAGTCTTCTCTTTATTTATTTATTTTCTAATCCAACCATGTTTCATCAAATGTGCTTCTCAAAGAGAATGTGCCTCAAACGCAAGCGAAGCGAAGAGTCAAACGCAAGCGAAGTGAAGAGTCAAACGCAAGCGAAGTTTCCCAAAAATGGCTTTGTGGCTGGCTGTGAAGGCCGAAGCACTTCGAAAACAAATTACTCAGAAATGCAAGTGTGAACAAGACCAACGAGGACTGTGCAGCTCAAGTCTCATTCTCATGTCACTAGAAATGACGCAATACTGCACAAGGTGCACAAAACCTCACACAATAAATACTTGTATGTGCAAGTGAAAACCTTTTAGCCGTTTGTCAGTGTGAGGTTCTGTGAATCTTCTGTCAAATATTCTGAACTGGTGGTTTAATAAAGAGGAAATGACTCAACAGAAACCTCCATTAGAGGTTGGTGCGCTTATGAAGTAGCTGCATGAAAGTACCGTATGTCACATGATTTACTGAGGAGGAAGTGTTGAAGCCTCAAAGGGAATTTACATCCACTTGTGAAAATGTTTTGTTGCTGCAATTTGTTCAATAAAGACATGAAATAAATCATTTTTTCTCTGGTTATTTGTGACGATCCTTCTCAGAATCACACTGCTGACAGGTTTGTGTACACAAGTGAATCTCATATGGGATACGCATGGACACAGGATATTGCAATCATTAACAGCCACTTAGGATGAATAATGTAAATCCTTCTTGTACTCAGATGCTGCCAAGACATTTATTAAACACATGAAATGCACTCGCTGCTCCCGGCCCGTCGCAGCATCACAGGCAGAGTCGGGTTGAGGAGGTGATGGTGTGCATGTGCCTGGCTGGAGCGTGTTTCCGATGGAGGGGCGACTTCTGCCCGGGGATCCGCTCTGCAACGTGCAGACTGCAGAAAACGTGATGTCTCTCAGTTCCCAGACAACCCCCGCCCTGCAGCACCATCAGCAGCAATCTGTTTTTATCTACAGCCACATCAGATCGTTAAATAATAGACTTTGTGCAAAAGTGGTTTACATGAAGTGAGTATTTTTCTACTGCAGCTAACCTTCCAATATGAGTCCATTACCCTGCCAGGTCAGTGATGTAGGACGCCATGTTCTGCCTCCTAATCTTGCTCTGATTTTTTTTTTTCTATTTCCCTACGGCTCCGTTTTCATTAGGATTAACTGAAAGCTGCTTATCTTCGGACCATAATGTTGTTTTCTTCTTCTATTTGTGGGCTCAAAGGTTTTTTTTTTCCCACCGGGTTTATGATCATCCTGCCTTAAAACATGTTGCTGGCTGATGTCATCTATTCAGAGCAAACAGAACGATGTGAAAGTGTACAGCCAGATGTTCCATAATTGGGAGTCCGAGACAAATAAAATCATATTGTATTAAAAAATCGATTGAATGCAGATTGCAGATATTCTGACTTCTTGTCAAGTAGCTCAAATGCTAAATGCTGTCTAATGTTATCGTGAGAACTATGTAATGTCACATATTTCTTGAAAGGCATCAATGCATTAAGCAGTCAGAACATCATGAGAAAGGATCACACAACCTACGATATCCAGACCTTTTATACGTTCCCAAACCACAACTTGTGCTGAATTCTCCCCATTTCACGGGCGGACGCAAGGTAGGCGACACTTTCAGACTCTGTTGCACAACCTAGAAGAAACTCACGGGAGGAGGAAGAAGTGACTCCTAGGAAGCCTCATCTGTTTGGCACTGACATGCACTTTAGTGTCTTAGTACAAACATGATGCAACAATCTAAATCAGAACTTACAGAAGTCACCACACTTCATCGCACGGTTTTTGAATGTTCACCATATTTGACTCAAATGTAGAGATGCCCTACGACACCACATAAGATATTTTCTAGAGAAGCTCAGCACATCTCCATGTTACTACTTTATTAGTTTTATTAATCCAGAGCCTGGGAATGTTGTTTCTACACCCCACATGGTTGTGATGGGCCCATTTGTTCGTTGAGCCGCTGCATGAGAGGAGCAAAGAGACGGGTATCTTTTGATTTCCTGTCTATACTGGTGGGGAATGCATGTGAGAATACCAGCGGCGGCCGCGGGAGCCAGGGAGGGGGCCAGGCAGCGGTTTGGGAATTACAGACTCGGAGTGACTCTGATTGCTGAATGCTCTCACTCTTGTCGCCTTTTTCCGAGTTATTTCTGTCACGAGCACATTCTGAAATAGTCCCCTTGGGCAAACATTGTCTGCTGAGGAAAATGTCCTCATTGTTATCGCACACGAGAACGTTTGTGGCCATTTTTAATTTGGATCATCAAACATCCCCAGTATGTCTCTATAGTGGTGCACTGCTTCAAACGAGCCCAGAAGATATCCGACCAAAACATTTGTCATTCTGAAGGGAGAGTTGACGTGTTAGATCACTTTTCTCTTCTACTTGCACTTCTGTGTTTCCTCTGTGCACCTGTTCACTTCACATGACACGTCTGTGATGTAACATTGCATTTCCAACAAGTTGAGGGACAGAAGAGACCAACATCCAGACTGTTGGAGTCTTGTATGAGCCAAGCTACAAATTTACTCTAAATATAAATGCTTGCTTTATTAAAAAATTCCCATAATGCAACTCGGTGCCGTCTCTTCCTCTTTCATGCCCACTTTTTTAAAGGCCCACACGATCAGTTTGCAACAGACCTTTTGCTAATGATTTTAAATGTCAAACCCAGTCAGAGGTGACCCCGATGATGTAAGTCTGCAGAAGAAATGCGTCAAGTGTTTCTGCAGCATCAAGTTTACTACTCATGCTTAGAATATTGATTCAATTCAGAGCTAACTGGAAAGAAATTGTGTTCTTGGTCAGACAAATCTAATCTATTCATGTTCCTCAGGCCAACTAACTTAAAGTCTATAAACAGCACACTGTCAAATCCATGACCACAGGATCACGAGCAGGAACACACAGGAAGACAGGTAGACGCTCATTCATTCATTAGTGTCACCAAACGGGTTAAAGCATGTAAAGTGTCACATCACAGTCGCACTCACGCTATCCTAAAAAACAATCATCAAAACAAAACCTCTGTTCATGATAATGTCTTCCCTCGTCTCTGTCACTGCCGTATTTATAACTGGTGGAGCATCTGATGAAGTTCCTCTTCCACTTATAGCTCATCCGGAGCTCCACACCCAAGAGTGCTATAAAGAGAAAGAAGAGGTGAGTGAAATCTAATCTTCTCGTGCCTCCATCCCCCTGAAACTGTCCATCTAATCTTCCTCTGGCAGCCGCCCCCTTTCTTCTTCACTGACACCAATCAGGGATAATTTTGGACCGAACATTTGAAGAGACTCCGTCTTAGGAGGAGGAGACGGTGCCTCACATGGATGCAGGTCGTAAAGCTGCCTGCACGCTGACAACCAGGAAGTCGCCCCCCACCCACTGCTGTCTCGTAAACTTTGTTATGGGGCTTCTTTGTCAGAGCGGCTCCTCGTTGGTCTGCATCGATAATGGAAATACTAAAGGTCAAAGCTTCAGGACAGGTGCTGACAGGAGGAGGCAGATTTATCAGCTCCATCGTGGCGACAGCATTTGATCGAAGGCAGTGGGTCAGTTGTGATTGGTTGTTTCGGAGGTCATTGTTGCATCACATGTATGCACTCATATTCATGATACATGAAATAACCCATTCACATACACCTGGGTCCAGATTAGGGATGGCTCCATACAACTTCTCTCATATTTGGTACTATAAGTGTCCTCTACTGCAACCTTGAGTATCTCCGATACAAAAACTGATACCGTCTTTGCTCCTCTATTTCAGGTTCCACACACAGAAGTGAGCAAAACTTGAAATTTGTATTGAGTTTGATATATATGATCATCCAATATCCAGTTCTGTTGATTTTGGCTAACATTCATCCCATCCCTTGTCCAGTTCTTTGAATCTGAACCAGCAGTTTCTTGATCCAACGAGTGCCTGGGCGGACTGATGATGAGCCAATCAGCACCGCTGTCGAGCTGTGCAGCTGTTCCTCCAAGTATTGCCTTACATCCTAATTTGTTTGTACCTGGTCCTCTCCACTCTAGAAACCAGCATGTTCAGGCATACAATTGTTAATGTCTGTATATTAAGCAAAAAACAACAACAACAAACTTTTAAAGGAGTCACGTGTGTTTGTGTTTGTGATTCGCCTGTAAGTGAAATCCTTACATTCCTGAATCTACTGCAGGGGTATAACAGCAACGTTAAACTTTGCCCCTGTATGTGTGTTTACGTCGAGGTGGGAAACCTTAAATTCCTCTGGAATGAAACAGCAGAGCTGCTGTCTGCAGAAATGCCTCCAGCCCTGCAGTCAAAAACCTGCTCGTAACCACTCCTCAGCTGGTTTGAACAGGTTACCCTGAAACAGAATCCTCACACACAAACACTCACACAAACACACACATACACACACATGAGCATGCAAACCCCAATGCTCCTTATTTATGCTCTTCCTGTCTTTATGCTGTTATTTTGAAAATCTCTACTTGGCAATAAACACGATTCTGATTCTCATTCTGATACCTTGAATTAATTTCTGAATGTTCTAAACTAAAATATAACACATAGCCCCTCAAGCCGCTGGCTTTAGGTGACTGGATGTGATCGATGGACCTGTCGATCCTTTCACTGTTAGTAAAAGGATATTTGAATCATCCGTGACAGCAGTCAGTCACTGGAGTGTCATTTACTGACCACTCAACCTCTCACCTGGGCCTCCCTCCTTCTTTATTTGTGTATACATACAGTATGTGCGAGCGTTAAAAGGCAGCACAGAGGTTAAAGCAGTTTGTCATAAACATTCACCCTCAAAACAAAGACTCCATTGATCCTCACTGTCCTTACTGGTAATTCACAGCGACAGGAGTTATGTGTGCATGTAAACTGGTGGACAGAAATGGATTGTCATGCACTGTCAGAGCATTCTTGGGGGAAATCAGACGACAGACATTAGCATCTTCAATCGAATAAAGTGCACTCTGAAGCCTCACTGGGACTTTCAGGAAGCCACCCAGCGGCGCAGCAGGATTACCACTACAGGTGTGGATTTATTTGTATTTTGGCAATGCTACCAGTGTTATTGTGTCCTCCATTAGCCTCCACAGTGTTATGCCTGCCTCTATTATTGTTCTATAATTAGTTATAGTGAGTGATTGTTGTTGGCCAGTTGCATTATAGAATATACACACATCATTTGTACAGCTAAACAGTTAATGTCAACATCATACAGCACATATTAAGAGCTTCACACCCCATGAGCTCCATGTAGTGACAGAAGGCTGGGACCGATAACCTTGACATCACTCGTAAAAGCTTGTTTTGGAAAGTGAAATGAGCTGCGAGTGAGTTTTTTACTGGGTTGTTGTTACACAACAGTTGGCATGAGCCAAAACTGACATGTCTGCAGGGCCTTGTAAAACACTGCATGAAAATAGGAGGATATGCGTTCATCAAGAGGTTCTCACGCAAAGTACACAGTTGCATTATATAAGAACTGGCTTTTAAACATACACGAATACACACTAAAGTACCTGTGTTCTTAAATGGGGCTGTTCATTCAGTTCTCAGAGGGTTTTCTTTTCTGATTACATGTTTTCATGAAGCTGCGCACTCCAGCACGAGGAGAAAAAAGTTCATTAAACACTTCAACTTCGATGCATTTCTTTTGCACGAATGTCCAAAGGAACAAGAGTAACCGTTAACCTGCGGGTTGCAGGCACAGACTCTATATTTATTCTCCCACTGCATGTAAATTAAACCAGAATATCCCGAATACTGATGCCTCCATGTTGCACCGGTGACGTCGTCATGAACAAGAGCCTGCACAGTCGTGATCAGGGAACGGAGCCACACACATTTACGGTTTGAAACAGACGACCATGTTTAACAGGATGACAAAGTATAGTATAGTGTGTATGTATAGTACACATATGAAGTAGGCCAAGCAGCTGTTCTACTGACCTGCATCATCACTGATCATTCGACTGCTACCTGAAAGTTAATGACGGTTTCTAACCTGAGCTGGTCTGTCATATTTGTCCTATAACCTTCAGTACTGCAGTATTACCATCATATACACCTGGTAGTACACATTGGTGGTAGTACTGATTGAGCAAAGGGCAATCGGGGCCTTGTCAGGCCCCTTTACCCATTCTACACATCGTGCCAGAGTCGCTCTGTTTTCACATTCAAGTCTATTTCAGAGCGCACACATTCTGTCTAGTTAGCATTTGTTACATGTTTATACCTTATGAAATGATTGGGGGGGGGGGGGGGGCACACACACACTCACACACTTGTGGAATTTCACTGTCCTATCCAAGTCGCAGCAGGGGGTCGAACAACAGGCCCCTGAAGTTCCGAGTGTTACATACACACCAGTGAATTTGAGCTGGTGGGGCAGGGGGAGTGAGGTGATATCGTATACTGGGAGCTGACCAGTGGAACAACATCAACTATGAGTGATGGCCTGCTGCAAATGTCCTTAACTCCAAGTTAGCAGGATCAACTGGTTCACTTTCACCGACTCATGACAGCTTTTGTTCACGACAATCAGACGGTGGTTCAGTCACCCATTCCAAGTAAGAGATTTTGCATTGATTAGTATTTTATTTATTATTTATTCATTTAATTTGCAGGATAAAACCCTCATGCAGCTCGTTCAATTGTTTTTGGGCTCTGATGGCATTTCTCCTAATGACAAGTACAATATTCTCACTGTTCTATTGCCGCTTCATTTAAATGAAGCGACCGAATATCTGCTCTACCAATGACGACGTGTTTTCTTTGAGAAATCTATATAAAAGTGACTGCTGACATCAACCCTCCGGCGCTGAGCAGCTGAAACAGCACAAGGATCAGTTTAATGTATCTGTTTACTACTCATAACGATATTTCCTAGTATTCATCTGGAGACGTGTTCCTGGTTGAACTCCAGGCTCCTTTGAATTCATAGGTAAGGAGAATCTGTCCATGTGACAGGTCAGCAGTGTCATTCAGCTCATTCTTAACCTCCATTCTCAACCTCTAAATAGTGTCTCACACTATGTTGCCAGGACCTTCAAAAGAGCTTCGAGTGGTTCGTTGCAGCTTTCTTGAATGGAAGTGTGCACAGGATTACCTTTCAATATTCATTACTTCTGTTGGGAGTGATTTTATTCCAGCATAAATTATGAACATGCAGAAATCTGCAGAGTTGCGCCTGCTGACAGCCTCCATCAGAAAGGTCCCTGTTATTCTGGTCTGCATGTTTAGGCTGTGGCACGTGCACATGTGTAGGATAAACATGATGACGTGTACATTGTGTGTGTGCACCTTGTTCCATGTTTTACTCTGGAGCATTGGACTGTTTGTATGTCGCCCCCTAGTGGCCAAAAAAGAAGCCACATGTATGAATACCACACAATATATCACATTTATCTTTTTTTTTTTTTGTTTTATCTGCTTGGGAGAGCATGAAGGAAAGTAAATGTAGTTGTCATTAACTGAAAAAACATATGGATTTTTCTAACATACAGAAATCAGCATCTTCGGACATTAAGAGTTCAAACAATGTATTGGTCAAATACTTTATAACAGAATGTCTGAGAAAGGACAGCATAATGATTAATACTGGGAGTTAATGAATGTTGTCAAGAGACAATCAACTCAAACTTAATATTCTCCCAGTTGATGACACATCACATTTTGTGTGGATTATAATGTGATAAATTATTGCTGACATATGTAAATATGATTATCCACATTATAGAGAGATAAACAGTATAACAGTGACGTGTTATAACGAGCAGTTTCCTCCTATAATGTGACAAGTTTGGATTGTAATTGATGTCATAACAGGAAGTATAATATCATCTTTCTGATAATAAACCTTATCGATGTGGTTTTCTGTGGTGAGGCAGTAACATGCTTCCTTGGGTGAATGTATTGCTGATTAGCATCCGTTCATACATGTATGTATGTTTCTGTCTCACTATCCTGTGAAGCCTTGGACACGTGAAAAGGCCGTTGTCAATAAATAATTGATCACCAAAACAAAGATATGTAGGTCGTCAAACAGGTAAGGCTGCATCCATATCGTCCCTTTGCAAATAGTTGGGCTTGTCTTTTCCATCCTGAAACCTGATCCAACTCCATCCAAACTGGTCCGACGTCCATCAGCGTGGACGCGTCCTTCATACAGCTGCGTCCATAATTCATGTTCAACTTACAGATCTGCTAATCAAACCCAGAAACAAGAGCACTTATAGGACAGATCGGATGTCTCTGGTATATAATCAAGATCAATATCAAGGCTGCATTAATACCAAACATAATAACACTATTTACTACTGTGATACACATGTAGACCTTCTCATTGCTGCAGTAAAGGAGATACTTGAGACACCCGGAGTTGCTGTTTGACCTCATTATCTTAGGTATGTGCACACAACTCTGCATGTTTCTGTATTGTTATGAACAGCTGCTGAAACCCAATAAGTCATCAAAGCTTTGGCCGTCTCTCTTTATCTACACGACACTTGTCGATCCTCTCAGGTTGCCAAGCAAACAGGAAGAAAAAAACTTCACGTGTGTTTGACTGATGTTCTGATACGACCAATGAGAATATTGTAAGGAAGTGTCCATGTACCTGGTTTTTAAAGTGGGGGCTGCCATAGGGGTGCAGGGGCGGGGGGGCTTCAGCAAATTAGATTTAAAGATGATGGAAAATCAAAAATTAAAAAATTTCAAATAGATTTTTATAATTTTATTTTAAAACAAAATAAAATTAGTTTTAATATGTGTATCATATATAAAATAAAATGTATAATAATATAACACAAATCAGAATCTTATCTGCCTTATCCATCTTTTTGACAATTATTATGCATCACGGATGGATTTTCTTTTTAATTTGCAGAGATGTTGTCAATAGGTTTTAAAGTCATCTTGCAACAGGGGGCCCCGAGATAGAAGATAATGCTTTCTGGGGGGCCCCTTGGCATAGAGCAGTTTGTGAACCACTAGTCCTGTTAACTCTGGGAGATGACAGGGCTGTCTGGTAATATGCTGCAGAAGTGTTTCTCCAAAAATAAACTACAGATAAATGTTGATGAATTGATTTTAACCTTAAAGATCACTGATTTGTAATTGCTTTGTTCACTGAGGAACATTAGCAAGAGTTATGACCCTGATGGAAGCTGCTAACTTTTACATTCAGCTCATCTCCGCTGAAATCACCATGAAAACAGCCTTGAACTTCTACAGATAAACGGGACCACACTGCACAGGTACCCGTGTGAGCGTACGTGCATGTGCGTCGGGGTTACAGGAGCCAGACTACCGACGCTGGCTGACAATGGACCTCTGGCTCTGGAAAAGAGACTCTTTGAAATATGCATGAGGAAATCCACACCTGTTTCCAGGTAACCAAGGCAGGGATTCTGAACCGTGACGATGGGCGTGTGTGTGTGTGTTTGTGTGTGTGTGTGTGCACTTGCGTGGACACATGCACATACAGCAGAGCATCCCAGGTTTACCTGTTCAGACACTCTGTGGGGACAAAAGGTTTGACGACACAGACATAACAGGACCAGGAGAAGCAGTATGAACTGTGGACCTCGATGTTAAATAACTTCCTTTTTTTCTGGCTGAGAGCTGCTGAGAACTTCATGAATGAAAAAATCAACTGAAACGAGCTGAAGCTGGAAGTGGAGACTCGGCGGAGGCTGGACCATCGAGGCATAGAAGGGTCACAGGTGTTGGTCTGAGTATTGAGCATCGGTTTGTGCAAGAATGAATCCGATGTGGAGAGTTTACAAGAGCAAGGTGATGAAGACTCTTAATCCTGAGTATGAGGAGGACATGGCTGAAGAGGTACAGAAATATAATATCCTCCTGTCTTACTGTGTTCATCATAGTGCTTCACATGCTTGCAGCTGTTTAAATTGTTGGCATTCAAGTCAGAGATGCTTCAAGTTTCTGTCTTTTGATGATCATTTCTTATTGCATTGTTAGATGCACCGGTTTGTTTTCACTGCAAAGGCAGAAGTTAGGTCTACACGATGCTTCCTCTACTTCACTTCCCAGGCAGAACCACCAACTGATAGGACAACACCAACACCAATAAAGCAACATTAAATGGAAGTGCATGAAAGCAGCTGTTCAGGCCAAAGAACAATCCTCAGCAATACTGACGGAGTCGCCGCAACCCAGATCTCAAGAGGGACGAGAAACTCAATCCTGCACAGGAGCTGAACAAAAGGATTAGTTGGCGTTCCAATGACACGAGGATGAGACGGATAGCCGGGGCCTCAGTGCGTTCTCAGTTGAACTAGCTGGCAGCTAAGAACTCTCCCAATGCCAGAACATGTAGGGGGAATACTGTGTGAGAGGTAGTTTCCATTAAGAAAGACATGCAGCTGTCACCGCTGCTACTTGAGATATCGGCATCTGTTTTTTCGCCGTGCCGGTGTTGCTACTGCAACATTATGATTAATGTCAGGGTCAGAGGAAGAGATAAGGGTTTAATTATAATGTTGCAGGAACAACATCAGCTGTGCAGATCTCGTGCTTTCTCTGTGCACACTCGTGAAATCGGAGACGACTCATGTGACCTCCTATGACCTTCCCACTTGTCAAAACACTGGCAATATGGAAACACTTCACTCAGGAGAAATAAAAGGAATGAAACAAATAATAGCTTAAACTCTTTTAAAGAAGTTGGCTTCAGGGAAATCTACTTTTTTTTATCTTTATTTCTACATGTTGGCATTGTAGTACCCCTTATATCCGCTAGATGGCAGCCAACGTGCACAAATCCTGTGCTTCTGTAGAACCGTCAGGCAGCTCACTGAAAGTAAAGTCTGCACATTCCTGTGTGCACAGGTTCAATATATGGATGTTGTCTTTTGTTTTGCTGCTGCAGGTCACTGAAATGGAGAACGAGATGAGTCCAGTGCAGGAGGACGAGGGGCCCAACGCCGTCTCCCAGTTGGCCCGGAAAGTACGTGGAAGATAAGAGAACGAGTGATCTCTGAAAATAAGGAAAAAACGTATTACTTTGCAGTGACTCATATCTTATATGAAATGCTCATGTAGTAAAATCGCTCTTCCTCAAGAAATATCAAGGACCCAATGATGAAGAGGGCCAGAAAACCTACTGATGTTCTTTGACCTTTGACCCTGTGTGTGTGGTCGCTTGTGTGTCCAGGTGCAAGGGGCTGGAACGAAAAGCTGGAACAGGCTATCGTCTCTCTTCAACAAGGACGATGAACACCAGCTCCTGGAGGAGACGGAGAGCCCGCCAGTTGCAGACCAGTGAGTGGAAACCGTGCTCGTTCTGTTCCTGTCTCATGCTCGCCGTCTGTGCGGCGGTTTGTGTGTGTGTAGACGAGACTAACAACTAACCAGATTACACAACAAAAGAGGCGTCATCTGCCTGTATTAATTTAAACTTGATTAGGAAGACTTATCAAACTGATGACATAGAAATGAAGTGCATCTCCCAGTGACCATAACCCCTGACCCCATTCTCAGTCCACTCGCAGCGAAACCAGAAGAGCCTCCACGACCCACTAGGCGCTCAGGATTCTGGGACAGCTTCGCAACCAACTGGGCCGCCAAGAAG
>CAAKHC010013219.1:24738-34754 GCA_901007825.1 Macroramphosus scolopax
GATGAACACCAGCTCCTGGAGGAGACGGAGAGCCCGCCAGTTGCAGACCAGTGAGTGGAAATCCTGCTTGTTCTGTTCCTGTCTCACGCTCGCCGTCTGTGCGGCGGTTTGTGTGTGTGTAGACGAGACTAACAACAAAGGAGGCGTCCTCTGCCTGTATTAATTTAACCTTGAAGACTTATCAAACTGATGACATATTCGGGCATAAAATAACTTAAATAATAGAAATGAAGTGCATCTCCCAGTGACCATAACCCCTGACCCCATTCTCAGTCCACTCGCAGCGAAACCAGAAGAGCCTCCACGACCCACTAGGCGCTCAGGATTCTGGGACAGCTTCGCAACCAACTGGGCCGCCAAGAAGCAGGCGGAAGCTGCTGCAGCCGCTGCACACGGGGGAGCGGCGGAGCTGTGTGAGGAGGGGGTGATAGAGGCCGGAGGAGAAGAGAGGCAGGATGAGCAGATAACAGAAGGAGAGGATAGCGAAGAGGAGGAGCGAGCAGCAACAACAGCTTTTCCAAATACGTCTCGTTGGGAGGAGGGAGCGAGGACGCATCCTTCAAATGGAACTTTGTCACCAGCAAGCTGGCAGAGCTGAAGACGAAGAGCGGCACCAAGACCAACTAGGAGGAGGAGGGAGAAGATGAGGGTGTTTGGGATGAGGGTGGCGTTACACCTGGCAGCGCAGGGGAGGTGAAGGCGAAGGGTTTATTTCACACAGGAACAGAGGGTCCTGGAACTAAACTGTGCAGGTATTTGTAGAGTTATGCATCTCCAGAAATGTCTTCTTACAGCTGCATCACATGGAGCTGCCTTTTAGTTCGTTGAGACATCAAATAATGTTAAACACAATGCAATTCACATTCCAGGATTTTTATCAGGGATGCACCGATAGTGAGAATTCTGGACCGATAACAGCAACAACACCTTGGCTGATGCCAATGTTCTGCAACATGGGAACATTAATTACTAATCATTATGCCAGTAACGATAATTCTCCTACTCACTGAACATGCATATCTTTTGATGATTTAATTTTTCCCCTGTGCATTATTTTGAAGCTTTCTTACAGCTGTAGCTTAGCATGTAGTTGCTGCAACCCGACCCTGCACTGGAAAGTTTGAGCAGTCTGTAATTTAACCCACTAAATTGGTTTTACAGTTGCCTGCAGTTGTAAGATTGCATCACAAAAGGAACTTCTGACATCACTGAAAGGGAAATAAGATAATTGCACATCTGCTTGCAGAACTGATCATTTGAGTCACGACTTGTGCGGTAACTTGTAATCACTGTTGTAGAGGAGGCGCTGACGTGTGCACAGTGCAGTCCTGGTTCTTGTTCTTTTACCAAAAGGCGCCTTTACACCTGTTATCAAACCTGATCTAATCTGCAGTTCAGCAAACTGGATTAAGAGATTAGACAGTGATAGCTGGATTAGCTGGGGATTATCTCACTTTAACCTGTTCAGAGGGCAGCGGATTTCAGTTAAGAGGTTTGGCAATGCGAGATTATTACATAAGAGCATTTACGATACTTCCGCTTCCCTGAGATGTTCGGGAAGAACAAACCTGGGTGTAAAGTAGGAATGTGTGTGTGGTAAAATACTGTCAGGAGACGTGATCCTTTTTTTTTTTTTTTTGGATTGTGACTGAGACTGAAATGTGCAACGTGTGAATTTTCTTGATTCTGTGATACGGAAACAACTGGCTCTTACGTTTTATTTTCTCTCTGTCCCTGCTTGTGTCTGACACGTTGTATTGTGTTGTTTTGTTTTCTTGTATGCTGCAATAAAGGACTCATGTACGTTATGTGTAGGTTTGGAGAAAGGATGAATAATGGGAGGTCAAAACAAGATACATTCAGGTTCTTCCATGTAATAATGTGACCATGCAGCAGGACGTACATGAGTTGGAGATGAAGCCATTTATATTGGTATTGTTTTATTAATTGAAGCATCCAATGGGCCTTAACCTCCACTTAAACTGGGTTTATATTTCAGTGCTATGATTTGTTTATATAATCCCAAAATTGAAAGCAAACTGTACAAATTCCTCTGATCTGTATTGAGTCTATTCTTCCTCTCACCAGCAGGGGGCGCCCTGCACCTGTCGCCGGCGCCCACTCTTCCTGTTGCTGGTTTTTAATGGTCTCAGTCTACAGTACCAAACACAATCCATTTCAACAGGGCCACAAATCTGGTCCTCGTCCCTCTCCATACTTCTGCCCTCCCTCATTCCACTTCTCCTCCTTTATTCCCTGCTTCCCCTGCTGATCGACTCCCATTTCCTCTCCTACTGTGCCGTGTTTCCTCAGATAAAATACTGCTTCCTTTTTACAACTCCAGGGCCTCTGTTGACGTTTCCATTTGGATGTGACAATACATCCTAATAAAACATGAGGATAACGTGAGCAACCCGCGGCTCGGCTGCGTTCTTTTTTTAGCCGGCCGACCTCATTTATTCCATGTCTTTCCGGTGTCAGTCAGATTTCAGGCTGTCGTCACGAATCCTCGGCGAAGGCCGGCCAGACTTCCACAGTTGCCAGTCTCAGTCTGAGTCGGAGCGGATCCTTACTCACACTGACACGCTCATCTTCTTCGGAAGAGTTTACGTAACTCCCACATTGGCTGTTTCGGAGACCATGAAATAATAAGCCCCGGGAGGGAGGATGTGTTCCACAAAAGCTGTGGTTTGTGCACGAGAGTGTCACGTTTGGGGTTAATGCTGCAGTGTTTGGTGTTTGTGTGCAGCCACGTAGAGCATGAATGTAGTGCAACAAAGGTCTGTTATGTCTGGGAGCTGCATGAGTCGCGTCTCTTCGATGTAATGAGACTTTTGTTTGGCTCGTAAGACACTAAATACAAGCAAGAGGCGATGCAAGCACCTGCACGTTGAACACAACGTCTATCTGAGCGGGATATTCCCAAGAAGCAGAGTGTATCTCCTCCTCTCTTTGCCATTTGGCTCCAACATGAACACCCCATTCAGACTTTCTGTTTCTGCTGACAAACAACAATAGCTGAAGCGCTTCACACCCGGCCCCAGGCTCCGATCCTCAACTCTAATTACTTCAAACAAAAGAAGTCCACGAAATAGTGCAAAAGCTTTTTCCCTTCTCTCAGCTGGATCATTAAGACGAGTGTAATTATCAGAGCAGATAATAGATAAATTTTATATTCGTCGTGGTTGCATTACTTTCGTAATTAGGTATAAATAGATATTCACCTCCGCCTCTGCATGTGTTGGTGTGTCTGTCAGCAGGAATACACAAAAAATACTGTGTTCATTAGAGCTTCGTTTAACACCGTAAAAAGAAAAACAGCATTTATTTACATTGGATTTGGTGGAGGTCTCCACTCGCCGAGTGCCAATCTGTCAACACGATTGTCTGGAACTCCTGACGGAGGTTTGCTGTGAAAGCTGTCTGGCTCTAGAGTCACCTGTAGTCTACTGAGCAATGAGCGAGGGACACACCTCCACCGATTCTACGTCTGTTGTAGAGACAAAGCTCAGCACACAGAGTTTGGTTCTATTATTATTTCGTAAGCTGATGTTTCATTTCCAGCGTCTCAACCTTTGTAACTCTGCTGGGTCAACACATACATTGTGCGACCGAAGTAACTTGACCGGACGTGTACAACCCGAGGTCTTCAGGTTTGTTTCATCTTCGGAAAGAAGCCACTGAGAAACATTCGGCCCTCAGGCGACGTCTCTTACGTCTTGTTTTGTCTGTAAAATGTGAGATTAGAAGTTTGCCGGGGAGAAGATGAATACAAGAGTTATGGAAGAAGGGGCCATAAAAAGCAAACAGGAAAGGTGATATTTGACTTTCAACCTCTCTCACACACACACACACACACACACACACCTATTTGCTACATGAAAGCCGTCTCAGACAGGCATGTCTGGTAGCACTCAGGTATGACGGAGCTGCGGCGGGCGTCTCGACAGACGCGGTGACTCACGCTCTCCTGCGGCGGTCCCATCTGGAAGCCAACCGCTTGAGAGTCAGGTTGTTCGGGCACAAACACTCCGTCTGAGGTCTACCTATGACTGTTACACCTGCTGCAGGGCCAAGATGTTGCAAGTACTCGTAAAAAGCAGAGGCCGATTCATCAACGCTGCTGCTCTGCGATGACGGGTTCATTACTTCATTGCAGCTCCGGTGTCGTGTTGTAATGTATTGAAAGTGTTGAGATCAAATGCAGTATTCAGTGTCACATTACTTCTGTGTGTTCTGACATCAAGCTGATGGACGAGCCAGCTTCTCTTACAAATCCACTGGACTTTTCATTTCTTCATTTCCTCTCATATTTTATTCATGATTGGACGATATATTCGTGATTAATCTGAGCGCCGCGAGCAGCTCTCTATAGCAGCATTATATAAATGTGTACACACGATATACGACATCCCCAAAGGCTGCTAATCTCCTCTCTGAGGGCTCCTCTTGTTGACGCTAATTATCCAGACGTCTCAGGAGCACTGTGGTCATTTCACAACTGGAGTTGACGTATTAGATATTAACTCTGGCTTGAGAGTTCCTTCAAGGACAGAGACTCACAGCACATTAAACATTAATGATCGCTGCCTCGGCAGCTACAGGTCAGGGATGAGAGCACGGCATCGGTTGGCGTGTGTCTGGATGTGTGTGTGTGTGTGACATCGTCAAGCGCTCTGCGGCTAAACTCGCTACCAGAAATCAGAACAATGGAAAACATACAAGTTTTTCCTACAGACGCCTTTATCAAGGTGAAGAGGGTTGAGATTAGCTTTCAACTTTGCACCAGACAAAACTCGTGGTAGTTGTTTATCAGCTAAGAGCAGGAGATCAGCCAAACAAACACGGAGCCAAAGCAGTCGGCGGTGTTAATCGGCAGTTTGCAGCAAGTCTGCAGAGATACGAAGGAGGCGACCCCCAAGTAAGAAGAACTCCCTGATGGGTTATTATGACCTCTGTCTTGCAAGCTGGAACATCGCTAATCCTTCAAATGCAATGTTTGGATCCCGGTGAAAGGAAATTAGAGGGGTCAGTTCTTTGAGAAGCATCATTGCACTTCATTTTTCTTATTTTTAATTAAATGCTTTAATATTATGGAACAGGGAGATTAATCCTCAGAAATAAGACTATTTTTTTTAAGGTAAAAGGCAACATATTAAATTGTGCTGCAGAGGACTCTATTGTGAGAAAGAAAGGGGAGTTATCCCTAACACTTGCTTTAAGGGCTGTTCTCACAGGGCGTTTCATCCCTGTAATCTGCAGGCTCAATCTCAGCGCTATAATCCCGTGGCTCTTTAGGAATGGATTTGTAACCCCCCTGTAGAAAAGAAAACCTGAC
Organism: Macroramphosus scolopax; assembly: GCA_901007825.1. Taxonomy (NCBI): domain Eukaryota; kingdom Metazoa; phylum Chordata; class Actinopteri; order Syngnathiformes; family Centriscidae; genus Macroramphosus; species Macroramphosus scolopax. The sequence continues at coordinate 30,077 of CAAKHC010013219.1, forward strand.
GCCTACCCCTTTCATTTCCCAGCTGAGGGGTAATCTCTCGGCTAAACCACCCCATGGCCACCAAAACCACAAACACACACACATCCATGCCGCCCATCATCTCCCTCCATCTCTGACCACCCATCTCCAAATGTAGGTCTGTCTCTCTCCGCTGTGTATTTTCCTGCAGCTATTGACTCTTTAACAAGCGCTCTGGGCTCAAAGGACGGTCCCATGACAGCAGGTCAGTCGATATGTGTGCGTCTGTCTCTCTGTATCTGTATTTATTGGCTGTATTGATTATTGCCACTAAACAGGGCAGCCTGTTGAGCCTCTGTGTTTCTGTACATGGAAATATAACCGTCTCCATCAATGATGGTCTTCTTGTTGTTGTGGACCGCTGGTTGTTGTCCGCTCTCGGTGTGTTTGATGTATCCGGGTGTACGTGGTCTGTGGAGCGCTCATCGATTCTTAAGCCGTCCACAGAGTCCTCGTCGGGCTCGGGTTACTGTTTCTACAGCTGTTTAGGGGTTGTTGTCCTTTGCTTATGCTCCCGACCTGCAGCTTCAACCTCTGAGCCTAAACACACACACACATTTCTACAGGCACACACGGAGCCCACCGTGAGAACCAATAAAGGCGGCCCTCCGAAGGCATGCTAGCAATGTGTCTGCGGGATATTTGTGAGGATGATTCTGGGTCGTGTTCTCTGATTTTCAATAGATCAATACCTTCAATGGGTCTCAAGATGTCAGACAAAAGGCAGGTTTCTTGCCAGATGTTTGAGTACAGCACTTAATTAATATCTCTCAATATCTTTGCTGTGTTTTTTCTCTCTCCACATAATCAGGAACATTCCTCATCCTCGGCTGATCATGCTCCCGTGGTCGGCACATCGAGCGAACCGGTGGCCCGTAACATAACCGGACAAGTCGGAAGTTGCACAAATTGATGCACAGCTGGAGACCACAGTGCTCCTGTTTCCCATCGTGTATTATCAGCGCAGGTATGGAGACACGCAGCGTTTGAGCGGAAAGGAGAAGGCATCTATTCACAGCTCCGCAGGCCCCTACGGCTCGTCTTACAGCCTTCTGTTCCTCCACCTCTGCAGGAGCCATGCATGCCCCCATCAAGCCTGTCATCAAGATTGCATTAAAGCCCTCTCCGTCTCTCTTTTGGCTGGTCATTCTTTGACTTTCTCACCCCCACTCAACTGAGAATTCCTGCTCTCCTTGCCGTGCTGCTTCTCCTCGGAGTTGCTGTCCTCCTCCTCCTCACTCGCTCTATTTCTGACATGGGAATCGGGGATGTCACCGCCTGTCTGGGTGAAGAGGTGGTCGGGTAGAGACTTGATGAGGAGTTGATGGGGGCCTGACAGGAGGTCGAGCTATAGTGGGAGGAGACAGCTTATAGGGAATTCTTTATGTGTGCGTTAAACAGAAAAATCACACATGAGGTTACAAAACTGAAGAAAGTTCTTGAATTATGGATCCATGTCAAAGTTTATAAGTACGTATATAAAACTTCTGCATAGATAAACTTAGTATTAAAGAGCAAACATACACCAAATACATGCAAAAAAAAAATGTTGTTTATCGCTATGTTGAATTGATTTGCCCCCAAAATCGGTACGACCCTCCAACAAGTTTGGTGAAAATCTGTCTGCAACACACAAACACACAAACAAAGCAAAGGTACCACATGATTTCCTTGTGGAGGTCATCAATGTTTGTTCATTACACCACAAGTTCAATTTCCTCTGGGACAGATGTGAATGAATCAATAAAATCATCAATGGAAACATGTTGCTCCCGTCCCTTTAAAGCATCTTTAACCTTTTGTCTCTCTGCGCTGTGTGTTATGTAAATACAAGTTGGAGGGTTAGAACAAGTCAGAAGCCGACCCTCATCGTTTAATTTGACACCTCTGACCAGCCGCTTTAATCATCTGACTAATGACTCCTTTTAAGAACCTTTACACCTGTGATTGACACACTAATCGCCCAATTAGACACCTGGATCCGTCAATCTCTTCCCGGAGGAGACGCGGACGTCACAGGTCGCGACCCCGTCCCAAAGCTGGGTGTCAGATACATGCGCCATATCATGTTTTTAGACAATTCACTTCTGATCCAGCTGTGGACGTCACTCATGCTGTGCCCGAGGCGAAGAGCTCTACAGAGAGACGTCTCCTTCCTGTGTTCTTATGAAAACGTTTTGTGTTGCAGGGGCAGAATGTGTTGAGGCCAAACTGTCTCTGTGGCGTGATGTTCACCTAGACAGGACGGCTTTTAGCTCGTTACATCACTGCCAATAAGAAATAACACATTAAGTTATTTAATTGAATTTAATCTCATTTAATTTAATATTTTAAATTAACTTAATATTTTAAATGAATTTAATATAATATTTTGAATTAATTCAACTTAATATTTTAAATTAATTTAACTTAATATTTTAAATGAATTTAATATAATATTTTAAATTAATTTAACTTAATATTTAAAATTGATTTAATGTAATATTTCACATTAATTCAATTCCATTCCAAAATGTAAAGCTCTTTAAAGCCTTTAAAGCTCTTAACTAACAGCAATGTAACGAATAATTACTATTAAACGTATATAAATATAAAACAGGGCAGCAGAGGTCAATGCGTAATCCGTTAACAATTTCAGAATCATCCAAGCGGCCAGCTGGGTTCTTCCATTGATGTTAGAGATCAGCTTCAACACACACACAGCTTGTTCCCGTACTTTCTCTGCTGTGTAGCAAATAATAATTACCTACCAGGGATCCAAACTGTCTTTACATGATCATTTATAATCTGCCGGGAATAACGTCACAGAGCTGCATTCCTCTCTGCATTATGCACAATAATCCAGGATCTTGGCAACATGTCATGAGAGCTCATGCTGATGGCCTGCAGGACGTAATGAGAGGAAGCAGATTGCATTAAATCACATTGGCCTCGGCCGAGTCCACAGGCGGCTCACATGTAATTTGTTGACGGGTAATTTGTTTTAGGTTTCTTATCCGTCAGATGCGATCAGCGCTGTAGATTAACACACTCAGGGTGAATCACTTCAGCGTGTGTGTTCTTGCATTAAATTATGGTTCCGCTGTAGCTGCTTGATGGAGGAATATTACTGTATGACAACAGGGTTGGAATACTGCGTTTTGATTCAGGGTTAAAGTGGGCGTCGTAGTTTCTGACCGCATACATGAAATAATAACAGATAACATAACCTCCAATATTACCTGGTTGACAGACACTCTGCTTGATGCCGCAGAAGAGGACGTGTCCGATACGGTTCTTCTGTGGTTCTTACAGGCTGTCATTGGCCGACTCCTCAGGGGAGGTCCTCCCCAGCATGGCGCCACGGTGATGGGCCTTCCCTCACCCTGGCAACCCGACTTGGGTTAAATTAGGAAACGCTAACCTCAGAACTGTGGCGAAGACGAGGGTGAGGTCAAAATGCTCTGGTGTGCTTTGATGGTGATGATGGAGGTTGGAGAGGTCTTCATCTGGAGCCCGTCGGACCCCGAGAGGACGGATCGAGTGTCGCTGATCACTGACGCTGCTCCTGTGGTCCCTGCTATTATGTAGCTTTGGAGGAGCAACACATGGTCCAGGGTTGCTCTTCTTCCGCAGCCTGGTGGCCACTCCAGGAGAGAACATGGGAGATGTTGCAGATCAAATGTTGGCAGCGAGACAGAAACTCAAGGAGCAGACGGTGGCTGCCCCTGCTGAGGCAGCATACCTTTTCTCTCAAGCAGCCTGAGCGTGACTGTCTAAGCTTCGACTCACCGTACGGTAGCTGCGCTCCAACTTAATCTGAGGCACTTAGGCGGCTCTCACCAACACTTGAGGCAGCGAATGTTTTCATTAACGAAAGAAAAACAAGCAAAAGGAAATTAACTCGGTTGACATTTGTTGACACCAGAATGTTTTTCAGCTGCCGTGCGTCTGGGAAATATTTCCACCTCCACCTCGAGTACATGTCAGGGAGGCGATTGTGTTCGTCCAGCCAATATCATCCACACACACACTGGATCCTATCTACCACACTGACATCTAGAAGGCTCCAGTCTTTGTGTCTTCATATATAAAACCTTGGCTTTAAAGGCTCCTCATGCAAGCGAATATGTAGTAATTGCATGAGTTGTATTCATCACTATACAACCTACAGACAGGAGCAGGCCCCTCTACATTTCTTTATGTTAAGGTTTACTGTCCCGTGTGTTATCCTGAACTAAAAACGAGGCGGATGGAAGCAACAAGGGGCTCCTTTGTACTCCAGACAGTGGGACAGTAATCCATCTGCACCACGTCCAGTAATCGGTGTCTTCTTGTTAAATGCATTGACTTTACATTTTTAAAAGTCAGTATTCAAGCGTACGTCTGTGCTGTAGGTTTTGTAGGAGTCCGGGATATCGAGCTCAGAAACAAGGGGTATGATGACAACATTGCATGATGGGAAGTGTAGTGTCAAGAGGTCTTTAATCTCTTTTTAATGTCAAACTACAGAAACATATATTTTAAATAATTTCTCTTAAGGTCTGCTGACCTCACCGAGATAAAAACCGTGAGGCTTGACTGAACACACGACCTCCGATTTTATTCTAACCTGTTAAAGCGAAGAGAGGAATCCATAGGGGGGCAGTAAAGTGGACTGTATGGTGGCGTTTGGGTTCTG